>JAVQJF010004861.1:0-12607 GCA_036023855.1 Gadopsis marmoratus
TCTGTTCCTCTGTTCACACACAGACACATGAGCACATGTAGTATGTAAGTAAGCAATAAAGCTTTTTCCTGCATCTATGTGTAGTCGTAGCAGGTGACTTGAGAAGCGTGGACCTGTAAACATGCTGGTTTGTAGTCTTCACAATGACAATCCCTTAAGAGCCTGAATAGCCAAACATCTTGTGAAAGCACTCCACTAGCAGAAACCCACACAAAGCACTTCCATTTTCTGGCTTCTGAGAGGGCCTCAAAGTCTCCACGTGGCAATGCAAGACAGCTTCTCACTGAATTGTTCGCTCAATTCATTTTATCCCAGCCTAACTTAAATGGTTGACTGCTGTTCATTGTGAACACTGACATCTTTGCATATTCTGTTTCTTAGGAAATGTGCAGATGTGCGCATACAGATGTGTTTGTGTGTGTGGGGTTACACTGTCCTTATGCTTGCAGCATCAACCGGTGAGGTCATGCGTTGCATAAATGGAGGAAGTGTAGCCACACACATCCAAACGCAGCTGCGATAGCCAACACTCAGCATACTGGAACTAATTTTGTTTTATTGTGACCTTTATGCCATTTTGGAACCTTAGGCCACACACCCTGCTACATATCCAAAAATACCCCTTTAGCGCCTTTTTAAAAGCTATACATGTTTATTTCTGTCAATGTGTAAATGTATCGCACTTTGATCGCCACTGTTCTCAACCGTCTGGCTTGAGGTCCGTCCTCTGTTCTCGGCTGTGTTGTAGGTAGAAGGGCCGGGAGGAACTTCTTGCAGCAACTGTAACTTGCTGTTTTGTATATTGCAGTATGTGTGATCAGAAAAAATGTTCAAAAGGTTTAGTGAGAGGGAGTGCGGCTGTAAGATGCCAGTGTGGGTAAGCCATAAGGGATGTAATCAGTCTGCAAGAAGTGCCGGAGGGGTCTCTGGGTGCATCTGGCTGCGTGAGATAGAGGGAATGCCATCAACGCACGATGACATGTGAAAGTCATGTATGGAAGAGGAAATGGAGGGCAGTGGCATCACAACAAAAGCTTTGTTGCATTAACACCTTTTCATCACACTGGGGAATAAATCAGATTCTGAACCACTTACAGCAGAATACAAGTTAATTTTCACTTCCATAATAGTAGGCGTACACAAACAATAGTCTGCTTTATTGTGGCAAGTCCTCCACATTTAACAACAACATTACATGGCATTTGAGATTCATTATATACGGGGTTGATATGGTATTTAAGGGACCAGATAACCCCTTTTCTAAAATGAGTAATTCCAGCCTACCCTGACATCCCAAACAGAGCCTCCACATTATTCTGTCACTGAGTGCTAATTTTCTCTCTTCTTTTCTTTGTTTTCTCAGTCATTGCAGATTCGTTGACGGTAACGGCGACAGCCCAGACTCTGTCCAAGGTAGAAGGCGACACACTGCAGCTTACCTGTGAGGTGTCTCGGACCACAATGCAGCACACACACTTATCGGTGGGTTGGTACCTGCGGTCCCCAGAGGACGCGGCCGCCGCACCGCAGGAGCTGGTCACCCTGTCAAGGGACTTTGTCCTGCGCTCTGGGGGACCGTACCGGCAGAGGATGGCGGCAGGGGACCTCAGGCTTGATAAAACCAGTGCTACATCCTACAGGCTGACAATTCACAAGCTGCAGCCGATGGACCAGGGCCTGCTCTACTGCCAGGCTGCTGAGTGGATTCAGGACTCGGACGGTAGCTGGTTTGCCATGACCCGCAAGCAGAGCGACAAGACTCAGCTCCGCATTCAGCCTACTGGTGAGTAAAGGGAATAGATTCTCTGAAAAGGAGGAGGGAGGGGGAGAGAGGGTAAAGATGCTGGTCTACTTTCAGGTCCCCCCCCTGTCCTTTTGACAGACACACACACACACAAGCATGTGGGCTGGCTTCCTCTGATTGCTGATCAGTATCTCATTCTAAGCTCATTAGCTTACTAAAAGGGCTTAACTAAACCTCCACAGACTCCCCACTTTTGTATTTGTGTCTGTTTGATGGGCAACATTACAAGCACATCCAAGAATCATTTAACTGGCTCCCAACAGCGTGGGTGTTTTGACGCGGGGAGAACTATGGATTCCACATACACAATCTCCCAGGCAACAAGTGACCTAGGGATCAGAAGCCAAAAATGGGTTTTTCAATCACTCCTCGCCAACTATTACACCAGTCTGGGTTGTGCTTGAGTGCACTAGTGGGAGATAACGTGCTGGTTTTGTGCGGCTGCTTGCTCTGAAGGAGGAGACTGTCTAATGGAAGAGGGGGACGGGGGTTACCAACCCGAGAGAGGGAGAGGAAGTGGGAGGCATGGGGTTGAGTAAGTAACAAGGGGTGCACAATGCAAGTATGCAGGAGAAACAAAGAGTGCGTTGGGGTGGCTAATGGAGGAGTAGGACTCGTATGATAATGATCTTATAAGCTGTCAGCGTCCTAAACTTGATGGACCAGAAACAAAGAAGTCTTTTTGACACCTCACATGTTCTTATGACCGCCTATGCGACACGACCCCATGACACCCACTGTGCTGTATTCCACATACATAAAGAATTTCTTTATGCTTCCAAAAAAGGGCCACGGAGAAGGGTGATAAACCAACCGCTTTGACATTAGCTCAATTACCAAGGCAGCACGCAGTGACGAGTGTCTCATGCCAGTAAATCACTTCAAAGTGGAATAGTTTTGCCTTTCTCCATTAAGCATCGGATCCACTCTGGACCAATACAACTAGATGGTGCCCCAGATAGTGCTGGGTAGATGAGAAGGAGATGCAAAGCAGGTTTGTCAGATGTGTTCCTGCTACTTCAGGGAGGAGACAAAAGGCACAAAGAGCTCCCCTCTCAGCACTCTTCGTCGCTATCTGTCTTCTCTGTAATCTATAATGGATGGCGATGTTGTTGCGTGACGAAGAGAATACAGCGGAGTTGTGTGGCTCTGGGTGTGAGTGCTCGAGCTTGAGTTTGCGCGTGGATTCATTTTGGTTTTTTCTTTTGTACTTACTTATTGCATAATAGGGGCACAAGTTGCGTACCTTTAGGCTAAACTTGTGGATTTGATGTTGCACCTGTCCATGTGCATATTTGACAGGGAGAGAGGGAGACATTTAAACAGGAGAGGGAGCAGCTCCTCCATTAGACTCCTATTATAAAAGATGGAGTGGATCTCAAGACAGCCCCATCACTAGCTAATCACCCACAGCCAGCATCAGCGAGAGGAGCAGCGGACAGAATCCTAATGTACCTTTCACTCTCAGATTTTACCATCTTTCTCTTTCCTCTCACCTCCTCCCTTGTTCCCCACTCTCACATCACCTCTCATTGTCTGTAGTCATGTCTCATCACTGCACTTTTTTTTTTCTTCTCCCTAAGTTCTTCTCCATCACCCACGTCCTCCTTACTCCTTCTACTACCTGCACCTAATACTTTTTTCTTTTATCTTTCCCCCCCCCTCTAATTAGTTCTAACCACTAACACATGCTGGACCTGTGAGGCTGAGTCTCAGCATCCTCTCAGCTGAACTCTTCCTGGAAAACACAGTCCTAATAGAGCTCCATGCTGAGTGGTGACCAATTCTTGGCAAAGCTGGTCACGACCCTCTTTCCTCCCCTTCCTTCACAATGAAACCACAACGAATCCTTGCTGTCCTGCTTCCTTGTTGTAGGTGCAGCAGCCAATCTGTTCTTTGTTTTGGCTCCCAAAATTCATACTTCTTCTATTTACTGTGATATATAAAAACTGAGAAAAGCACATTTGAAACGCTGGAACTAGAGGATGTTTCCCTCTTTCATTAGATTGACATATATTTAAATTGGAATCCCTGTTTATTGATTTGATGATCATTGTTTTAGCACAAGGTACACATTGTCTTTTAATCAAAGGCCCCCAGCTTTCCAGTTCACAAGTAACTATAATGTGTATATGTCAATACTTAGTGTGTGTATGTATATAAACAGTATCCCTCTCCCACCCGCCATAATGCTCCCCTGCATAACGAGCTCTATACCAACGGCAGGCTTTGAAATTTTTCCACATGAGCACATTTCACAAGAATTCTTTGTAATTACAGCTCCGGGCTACCTCGCTGAGAGGCAAAGCAGCCGTCTCTGATACCATGCTCATCGTCTGCAAATTAATACAGCAAATAAAACTCAACACACACTCTTAAACAACCACACATGTGCGGACAACAAGTGCAATGTGGCCAAGCGGACAAGCTAGCTGTAGCAGTGTTTGCTTTCTCCGTTCTGACTTAGACCGTGCAGGAGGAAGAGGACAGAGCGCCTGACTCTGTTTCAGGCCGCTGAAGAGAATTTTAATTAGCTGTGTTTTTTTTATTGCAGAGGGGAAACCAAAGGAGGGGGGCAGGGGCAGAGCTCTCAGAAAGATCAGCGTTTTACCGGAGCGATGCACTTTGTGACCTTAAGCTCCTCTAGTTTCTATTCTCGCTGTGTCTTTGGCGCTAACTGATGCAAAAACATTTTAACCCACCTGTTCTTGACCACCTCAAACCCCCCCTCCACCCCCCCCCCATCTTTTCAGGCGCTCTCTTTTAAGCATTCAGGCTCAGCATCCCATGCCGTGGAAATTATGAAAACACAGCAGTGTTACGCATTTCAATTGTAGCCCATATTTAGACATCAGTCTTGTTTTAGACATCAGACTCAAGTTGTTTGGGAATGTAACAAATATCACCTTCTTGAAGAGATCTCCCCCACACCTACGCTCTTTCTGTTCAGCTGCTTTATTTAAAATCCAGCGCCATATTTCAGGCTTTTGTACATTTGCTCATATTGGATTAAATTCTTATCTTACTAAGCCACATTGATGTGCAACATTCAAAAAGGGATTTTCTTTTTTGTTTCATACATATATCACTTTTTTGAGTTATATCACTGTTTCCCTTGCAGTACATAACTTTGTTTTTTTGCAACCTGACCACATTTTTGATTGTTCTATTAGAGATTCCTTTAACCTTGACGTTCCCACTGTTTGCCCCCGTCTTTTTAACTCAGATCGGGACTTCAGCATCCAGGTGAGCACTGAGCGAAGGTCCTTCACGGCCGGTGAGCCGCTGGAGCTTCGCTGCACCATTGAGGCCCAGAATGTGCCAGAGCGTTTCTTCTCGGTGTCGTGGGTCTTCAGCAGCTCACCGGTGGCCGTGGTGGGCCCCAGTGCCGTGCCTGTCCTGGGCCCCGATTATGTCGACCGCGAGGCCGCTGGTGACATGACCGTGCGTAAAGAGAGCGTCAACGTGCACCTGCTCAAGCTGCAGCACCTACGCCCCGATGATGCTGGGAAATACATCTGCCGTGTGACGGAGCGGGAGAAGACCCCCACAGGAGACTTCATCGACCGCAGCAAGAGGTCCCGCAATGTCCAGATCACAGTCCAGCCGCTCAGTGAGTAATAATCTGTTCCCAAGGTCACTGCCTTAGTTTCAATGTCCTTAGTTGTAATTTACACTAAGAATAATGTTTTTGTCATAACAGTTTTATCTTCATATAGGCAGTATCAATGTCATGCTGCTCCTCTCTCTCTATCTTTCTCTCTCTGCCCCCCCCTTCCCCCCCAAAGTAGCCTATAACACATATCAGCCCCTGTTGTTAACTTTGCGTAAGAGAGGAAAGGATAATGCTACTCTTATTCCTGATGTATTTTCTTTTTGAGTGGCTTGCTAAGGATTGGCAGTGCAGCATTATGGTCCTACCCATTTCCTTGGCTTAGCTGGGGGAGGGAGTGACACTACAGTAAGGATAATGGAGAGCAGAAGAGTCCAGACGCAAGAAGGCTGAGTAAACAGCCATGAAATTAAAGTGTGTAGAAAGAAAAGAAGCAGAGAAAGGCGCCTAGCTCTCCAGGGTCCTCTAAGAGGTTCCCCAGGCTAAATTAATGTGTTCTGCTGGGGGAGACCTCTTCAGCTGAGTTGAGCAGGGCTGGCCAGCGGGGTTGCAGCTGATTGATGCAAATTTACTGTCAAATCTTCAAAACCCTGCTCACAATCTGTCCCTGAGATATTTCTTCTTCTCAGTGGCAGCAGGAGAAACGCCAACTCCACCAGTTTGGGTCACTTGCTTCATCCCCTTTTCTCTCTCCATATCACCATGTCTCTCAGGATTAGAACAGTGTGTGGAGCCAGCTGCTACCACCATAATAAAACATAATAACCACAGAATAGTATCTCCTCTGGAGCAGCCAACGCTACCTCATCCTGACCGCTCTGCACCCCCTGCTAAATCAGCCCAAAACAATGGCCCCAAGCCTGTAGCAGTCTCCAGGGAACCTCTCTGTATGAGATGTTTTTGTTTTTCCAACAAAAGACCTTAATGCCCCATAAAGGATGTTTATAGGGCTTACACAGGATAATGGCCTTGGCTATTGAAAGAGAACGTCCATGAAACACAGCAGTCGTGGTCAGGCGTGCATGTATTTCATGCACAACCTGTCCTCTCATGCCTACCTTCTCTTACCTGCAAACACACGTGCGCACACACACACACACACACACACACACACACCCCATTTCAAGAGGTGCTTCATCACTTTAATTGGGGGAATTGGGTGAGAGTTGGTAATAGGGTGTGACAGGGGTTAAAGTTGATGAGTCAGAGGCAGGCAGAGGTGACGGCAAAGGAAAAACCCAGATAAACACTTCTGACAAATCAGCGTTGATGGATGAGTTTACCTTTTGCAATGAGAGAGGGAGAGAGCGCTCTCAAGCCACACTGAATCTCTGTCATACCGACAGAAAGTGCAAGGGTCGGGGAAAAAGAGAGGTGATATACTGTAATAGAGAGAAATGTTTTCTGGTGGGGAGCTGGTGGGGGAAAAGGTAAACATGTCACAAAGAGAAGGAAACGGGTCCAGACACCAGATAATTTCATGGTAATGAGGATGAGTGTATCTGCTTGTGTTAACTGTCTAACAATCCAATCTTCACACACTGAGGTGTGAAAAAGTGATAGAATACAATATGTTCTTGGCTGTGGAATAAAATCTACGAAGCAGTTACCATGAAAGACAAAGGAAGAGGGGAAGGGTTAGGGTTTTCCCTGTGTTCATTTGAGTGTGATAGAAGTAAGAAGCAAGTTTATTCCATATTCACAGAGAGCTTATGCTTATTAGGAGCGCCGACAAGCTGAGAGGGAAGTGTCAGAGCTTGGCCTGAGGGGAGGAAAAAAAAAAGAGTGCGAAACCTTAAGCCACATCCCCAAGAGACAGCAGCACTGGCCCCGCAGGGCTAAAGGGGGCTTTTGGGTCAACCAGAGCTCCATAATGTTTGATGGACGTTGAAGTGATGAGAGTCGAGATAAAGCAGAAAAACAGAGCAGCAGAGCCAGTAAAGACTTTTATCCTCCTCCTCCTCTGAAGTGCTGCGGAGCTGTGTGATGTGAGCCTTCTTTCCTGTGCCCATGTGGACTTGGTCAACAAGCCACACAGGGTTTTAGAAAGAGAATCTCAACCCACACACACGCACAAATACGCCAGGGCCTCTTCTCTGGCTGTCACTCTGATGGGCCTGAGGCCAGTTTAAAAAAAAAAAGAAAAATGCACCATCATCCTCTCACACTTGCATGCAAACACACACGCACAGAACTTGCACAGGACCGTGTTACACTCCTGGGAACAGGCTCAGCTATTTGTTTTATCGCCCCTGGCCTCCTGTACTCTCTGAATGCTTTAACACAGAAAGTGTGATTCTTGTTGTCTCTGGGATTCAGCGTGAGAAGGAGTTGAGATTTGGAGGAACTTTTTCTAACGCCTTTTATGTATCCTATCTCTTCTCATGCTGTCTCTCTCTCCCTCTTTTCTCTTCCCTCTCAGAGAGCAACATCACAGTGTCATTGTCCAGTAACTCCTCGGAAGTCCTAGAGGGCGACGTGATCCAGTTGACGTGCTCAGTCCACTCAACTACAGGCCCCCTGTCTGTTGTCTGGCAGTGGGCAGACAGCCATGTGACAGGACTGGGCCACGAGGTGGCCACCGTGGATCGGGATGGCACTGTAAGTCACAGTCCCACTTACGCAGAGCGATCCAACTATGGGGAGATACGTGTGGAGAAGGTGCGGGCCAACACGTTCTCTCTGTCCCTGTATAATGCTGTACCTGGGGACGAGGGCCAGTACCGCTGCAGAGCCACCGAGTGGCTTCAGACTGAACCTGGACCAGAGCCATACTGGGAGATGATAGGAGAGAAGTTAGCCACCAAGACCGTCACCGTCAAGACAGTTGGTAAGTTTCTGCAGCCTGATCTAACCCCAGTGAAGTGTATATTCATAATAATGCAGATGCATTATTCTGTTGTGGTTCAAGTAATAAAAAATATGGTAATTTTGAAGGATAATTGAAACTAAGTATCCTGACATGACTACTCGCCTCCACCTCAGCTCAAAGTGCACATGGGCTACTACTGTTTATCCTGCTGCAATATTAGTTACACACAAGGTTCAGATTTAACTACAGAAACTGTCCTACATCTTTCATGCATGGTAAGGCGTGTATACTCACTTACAAGACAGGGGGTGTGCACAACAAATCAAAGAGATGCATATGGTTTGTGATTTGCTGAAGACGAAGATGAATGGCGCAGGCAGAACATGCAGTCCACATAGTAGAATGCACCATGGTTTATTCATGTGCCGCTCAGGGGGAAGAGCTATTATGACACACACACTCGCACGCACACACTCTCACACCACCTGCAACATGTCAAGAGCAGTGACACCCATCACTGATACACTCACACATGGCCATATGGATTAGCCAGAATTTTTAGAATGGAAATGCAGCGGCAATGTGTTTCACAGTCTGTGGGTCTCCTCTGTCTGTGCTGAGTTAAGCTGAACATCCTCGGTACAGGCTGAGGAAGCCGCTGGAGCGGAGCAGTGAGGAGCTGGCAGGCCAGGAGCACTTGACTCAACACACACACACACACACACACACACACACACAGCTAACGGATTAGCTCCCTGCAGCAGCACACAGCGGTGCTGCAGAGAAGAGATGTCAGTTTTTAAGTGGCCATTTGTTAAGTTCGGGCAACAACAGAAACATTAGTTTGAGGAACAAGGGACGCATTATGCAAATCAGGGAAAATAAGTCCGAAGCCGCTTGCCTCTCTTCAGTTACACTCCTCAACATCTCCTCTCCCTCCCTTCCATGCCTGTTGATCAAAGTGTTATTTTAAATGTGCACAGTTGTGTGACGGTCAATGTGTGTGTTTTACTTCGTCTCAGATTTGTTTTGGTCCACATTTTTCTCACTTTAGCTTCCAACTGCAGTTTATTGGACCTAAACCTGCCATGCATATAGAGCACACTTTTTCTCCATGTGTTTCAGCTTTCTTCTCCTCTGCTTCTCTTGCTTTGATTTTAAATTTTTTTTAAGACCTTGCACCTAATAAATAAAAAATAAAACTTACGCTCCAGGTTCCTTCTGAGCTCAGATTGGGCTTCACCCTCACTTGTCCTCTGCGTGAACTACAGGCTGAAGCTCAAGACGATATTATACTGTATATGGTCACTTTACCTTGTTTTTGTTGCCACGGTGAAGACAAAGGTGCTCGGTAAAGAGTTCTCTATCCAGCTGATTAGCGTAAGGGGCCCTCAGGGTTTTCTTGGGTGGCAAGTGTGTACAAAGGAGAAGCCTATACACATAGACATAGTATCCCACTCAACCACACACACTTTGTACGGTGAACAAAACAAACGCATTCATGTTTATTCACACAAGCAAAAAGACAGTTGTATGGGAAAATGGATCGGCAAGAAATCCTTTTCTGTGTCACAGAGGCAGGCAGGCAGTGAGGGAAATGGATGGAAGGAAGAGGGGCACAGGGAGATGAGCGATAGAGTGAGAGGGGAGAGTTATTGTCTATTAGAGAATTATGGCCCCAGGCGGCTGTCCCAGCAGTAGCCAAGTGTGGACGGAAAGCCATTTACACGCCCTGAAGGACACCGGGGATGATGGCTGTCAGAGGAAGAGCGAGGGTGAGGGACAGAGAGAAAGCAGCGGGGCTGTTGACATGACCATAATGGAGAAATCTGCAAAGTCTCAATTAAATGAATTATCTGATCTGGCAAAAATCAGACTTCATCAACAACTCAACTCAATTCTGCCTCCCTCCCTCCCTCCCTCCCTCTTTTTTATTTTTTTTTTATTTTTTATATATATATGTGTATGACCGCCCTTCATATCTGAGCTCAATCATTCACCTTTTATTGAAATGGACTGAAATATATGCAGCAGGGCTCGGTTATTAAAGGGCCATGGAGAAAAGGGATTGTTCTTTATCTACTCTATCACTCTCTTTTTCTCTCTCTCTCTCTCTCTCTCTCTCTCTCTCTTGACTCCCTTGCTTTCTTTTTTCTTTTGTAGACGTATCTTGGCAATAATATATGGAGTTGGGTGAACGTTTTCAGCTTAATGAGGATGGTTTAGACTTGGCAAGGAGTTGGGCGTAGATCGAACATCAGTGCTTAGAGGAAATCTCTCCAGTGGGCTTTCTTTGTTGCATCACCCATTAATTTTGAATTGTGCTCTCACAGTCAAGCACACAAACTCATACTTAGATACAAGCACAGGGTAGTACATGCATACACATGCACGTTAGGCACTTAGGCCATAATGATGGAGGAAAATGCTTGTGGAGATTGAGAACTGCTTTACTAAGAAGTCAGTGCACTTAATAGTTAATAATGACTGTATTTTGTTCCAGCATGGGGGCTTTGTTGGTAGCTATGCTTAAAAGGAAATTCCTTCCTGTAAATGATTTTGAACCCCCACATCATTGGCTGAGCTTTAAGCTTTTAAAGAACAGGCTCAATCACACACCCAGGCTGTGTATTGCTTTTACATGCAGTCAGCGGTACTCTCATTTCATCTTTAGTCTAATACAAAGGTCATTTGACAACATGTCATCCTAAAACCCCCTCTCCTCTTTTTCCACAATCTAGAGTCCTCCTTCATGGTGTCGGCCTCATCACGGACGCCATCCGTTACCTTCGGCGATTCCTTCGACCTCCTGTGCCTGGTCAAGCCTCGTCACAACCCTCGTGTCCCCACTTCCGTGACCTGGCGCTTCATGCCGGCTGGCACAGAAGGCGATGACGAGGATCAGGGAGAGTTCAAAGACCTGGTGACTTTCACCCGCGAGGGCACGCTGCAGTGGGGGGAGCAGTTGCTGGGGCTGGGTACCCGCACCACAGTGGACCGCTCCCACTCCAACACCAACTTTCGGTTGTCAGTGACCCGGGCAGGCCGCCGCGAGGCTGGCAAATACCAGTGCACTGCTGTCCTGTGGAGGAGGAACTACGACAACAGCTGGAGCAGAGTAGCCAACCGCACTTCTAACCTGCTTGGCATCAGTGTCCTACAGCCAGGTAAAGCTGCATGGCTGCTTGCCAGGCAAACACACACCTAATTGGAACGGACACAGACCAGCACACAAGTGGGGAAAAGCACGGAGTCATACACACAGACGCTCACACACATACACATCGAATGAATTCAGCAGAGCTTAGAGGGTTTCTGCCTTCTCTAATTGCTCTTAGTCTCTGGTTTAGCCACTAATTGGAGTGTGTGTGTGTGTGGACGTCTATGTGCAGGGCAGGGTGGAGTCTCTTTAATGAAGCGCAGTGAATGGATTGCTAAATATCCCACAGGAAGAGAAAACTGAGTGAAAGAGGTAAAAAAAAAAAAGAGGGATGCAAAAGATGGGTACAGAGAGAGTGAGAAAGGGGGATAAAGAGAATGAGCGATCTGTCCTTGAACCTTTTTCCTCAGCGGAGGCATTAAACTGTCTACACCGCCCTCATTGGCCCTTTGTGCGCCACACACACACACACACACACACACACACACACACACACAGAAAAACCCAGTCAGACACAGCCCAATTAGTGGCTGAACACAAACAACAAACACACACGGACACAAAAACACACGCTGGCCCAATTTTACCCAGTCTGGTGTGCCTCACCAGAATGATACTTCATTTATTCAGGTGAATGTGCCTGAGGCATATACTCATCCTGCGGATATAAAACCCTCCATTGTAGTCTGGCTTTCAAAGCGGTCCAGCAAAGCATTATGGTACCTGAAGTGCCAATGAGGTCCAGAATATGAGCCAGGTGTGTGGGTGGGTTGAGAAGTAGGTTTTCAACTTCTGAAATGCCATTTTCTTGTCTGTAACGTTATATTTGTGATCGTGAGCAATATATGAAAGGATGTAAAGCTTGTGTTCTGCCTGCCTGCAGGCCTCTTCCATGTTCAGGTGAGGATAAGTAAGATGCTGTATTGAGTTCAGAGTCAGACTGTGGTGATCAATACCACTTTCAAAGTGAGGCAGTGGAATGTAGTCACATGTACAGTATAGATAGTCTCTCATTCCTTGCTGTTATTGATTCAGATATATACACACACAAATGCAAACTGATGTAAACAAACTCTCTCACGCACACAAACAGGAGCACCACAGTGCTTTGACTGCTTGACTGGCTGTGCTCTGACCTTAACCATTCACACAGAACACACAGCGTCCCCGGGCCCTTCAGGAGTTATTTGGAAATCGACTTATCATCCTGAATGCTCA
>JAVQJF010004863.1:0-10439 GCA_036023855.1 Gadopsis marmoratus
CTATCTATCTATCTATCTATCTATCTATCTATCTATCTATCTATCTATCTATCTATCTATCTATCTATCTATCTATCTATCTATCTATCTATCTATCTATCTATCTATCTATCTATCTATGTGTCTGTGCCAGCAGTCATCCAGCCAACTTGTCACCGGTCCTGCTTGAAAGGTTACCAGAATAACCCTCCTCCCTTCCACTTTCAAATCTGGTTTTTCATCCATCCATCCCGGCATGTGATGACTCATCAATACAAATGTCCTTCTCTTCCTCCCCATCACCTCCTCCTTCTCCACCCTTCTCATACTCCCGCAGCTCCACTGCCTTATCCTCAGCCTTAGCCATGTGCCCTATGACTCATTCCTTTGACTGAATTCCTCCAACTTTCCATCCCTCTTTCAGCCCTCCTGCATTTCCTTCAGCACATCATTAGGGTAATATCAGTATCCAGCAGTCCTCTCCTCTCTGTATCCTTCCTTCACCTTTATTTTTTAATCTCAATTTTCCCCACCCCCACCCCAATAACCCCGGCAGCTAGCTATCTTATTGATGGTTGCAGCTGGGGATTCATTGCATTACTCTAAGTATGCTGAAGATCAATGCAAGTCAATGGCAGCTTGTTAACAGTTCATTTATAACATGCCGCAGCAATTGTTCAGCCCCTGTGACTTGAGGCTGACTTCTTCATTGAAGGGATGGATGGCAGTGGGCATGGAACGTAGTCACGGGTGTTGTTTTTCTCCTTGTTATGCAAATCCATGCTCCTCCTTATTGAGAAACGCTTTTTGTCCACAACTTTCCTGGAATTGGGTAAAATACAGTATTTCCAGAAAACAAGCATCTGTAGCATATTGTAAGTTGGTGTTGATGGCCTATGTGTTTTTGAAAGTCAATTAACAAATGAGTTCGACTCAAATCAAAGGGTAATAAATTATCATCACACCTCATTGCAGCTTGTTCTACAGCAGTGCAAGGCTGAAGCAAGAGCCCACGCATCCTGCAGCTTCACAAACCTTTGAAGAGCTCTGAAGGTCTTTGCAGAACACACTGATGACTGACTGAACTAGCATGCTCATTACGGTTACAGACTCCACTCAGTCTCTCCTGGACCTGTCAAATTAGAGCCCTCTGTGGCAATAAAACCGTGACTTGTAAATAAATGGTATTATGATTTGATTCAGTGACAGAGTGGCAGCGTGCCGCATCAATATGACTACCGGCAAGAATTAACGTCAGGCTAAATTACAGGCAGCTGGAACTGCGAGGTAGCTAGTAATTCACCGATTAAGCCAGCACAGTTGCACTCATCATTGTCTCGACAAGACACACTTTACTATTATTTTTAAACACTGACATTGTCTAATGTGTGAAGAACATACTATCAGGAAATGAACTGTGCATTTGGACACATTTTGTGAACAAATATAATGACAATGTAAATTTGAACAGCCTCTCTTTATATGTGAAATATCCCAGAAACCTCCTCTTTTGCTCTGAAGAAGCAACAAGCAGTACTGTAGTACGTTTTGTCAACATACTCTTTGCACAGTACAATTTCAAAATGCATTTTGAAATAGTTTTCTAAGATCACATTTCTAAGATCACACACAGAGTCTGCACTCGCTGTACTTGAGTCTGCACGTGTCTCAGGTTGTCCTCATCGCCATTTGCCTGCTGTGGAGCTGGCAAGGCCGGCTGGTTGCCAAAACCATTAAACGCCATCCCTGGGTGCCTGTCAGATAATGATTACCCTCTTGTGCTATGGTCCTGGATCTTCACACACCTTGTCTAAATGCTCTGCCCGGGTTCTGGCCAGGCAGACTAAATGCAGGCTGTTTGACAGATCATAGACATCACTGTCCCCACGGGCTGGCAGATGGCTATAAACAGCCTTGATAATATGGGCATATGAACAGAAACACACACACACACACACACACACACACAAATGTGCACTGATGCCAATGCATGCTTACCTGTACATACAGATCTAACCACATGAAGTTGCACACCTAAAAGCTTAAAAATGGACAGACCTTGGCATGTATTGTTGGGTCTGCAGGTCCATCTTTTGATATTTTGTACTTTAATATGATTTTACTGAATGGATGCACACAGAATATCTTTCTATATCTCTCAGTCAGATCTCTTCATCAGATCTGTGCCACCTCCTTTCTCCTTTTCTCGGGTCCTGCCACAGGCCAACATAAAACATCTGGGAGTTCACACGGTGTGTGTGTGTATTTGTGTTCACTGTGAGAGTGCGCTAGGTTGCAGTGAGCCTGTTTGTGTTAGCGTGTGCTGGCTTCTCAGGAAGCCTGCCAGGCTAAGAGTCCAACATCTGTGAGTTCAGATGTTTTCTAATGATATGCTAATGGGGCTGGAGGGAGACAAGCACAGAGGCTAATGTGGCGGTCACAAACCTCTGCCTCCATCTCACTATCTCTCTTCATCCCTGCTAGTCTGATGATCTACCCATCTCTTGCTTTCCTCTCTGTCTTCATCTGACACTATCCTCTGTTCTTTTTCCCTATTTGTATTACTTCAAAATTGCAACTTTCATATCATCTGCATGATTCGGTGTTGGTAGACAGCAAGTTTCACAGTAAATGTGTCACTTTTCACCTCTATTTGTCGCTATTCTGTCTTGTTGTGGGTAGCGGTTTGCTACTTTTCTGACTCACAATGCCAATGAATGCTGCTCAATCTAGAACTATCACACAAAAATGTAAGTTACTGTGAACCTTTATGAATATACACTAGGCCAACCATTATTGTGTATTAATTACTTGAACACACATTGTAGGAGGCCAGGTTGGTCAAGGACATTTACATTTAGATAGGTAGCTGTGTACACACAACAATGAAGTTAGACAAACCCACTGTGGATAGTCTGCCTTTTTGTTATAGTTTGAGCATCACTTCAATTACCTCTCTCCATTGTTGGCACCAACAATGTGTGTAATGTTACAGATTTCAGCTATGAGTGGCTCTCACTCTTCACTAGGTTATAATTAATGCCTGCGTGGCTAATTAACTCCTTCAGTATGTGTTTCACCTTTATAGCAACACTATCTCAAACACACTATAATTTATAATTCATATGGGATGCTACTATCACTATAACTCATTGTATCAAACATTATAAAGACAAAGTTAATCAGACTGTGAGGTACAAACGGACATATTGTGACTGTCACCAATTAACCAATTAAGATGCAAGAAGAAAGAGGAACACTTCCAGGACTTGGAAGACATTTTATCAACTAGTGTCTCTGATATTCAAATACTTCAATATTTGAGACTATGACTGAGCCTATTGAGCAATTGGGATTAGTAATGTGTGTCAAATTCCGATAGCAACAAGCCCAAAACACATATGTACATTTCAAACAATGAAAATGAAATTTACACTTTAAATACATTTACACAACTTTAAAATATTTTCTCTATCAGGATATACTGTATATGCATTAAACATAGCCTGTCAGCAGATATTATCAGCAAATACAGTAACTTGCATTTTCAAATGTAGGTCTATGCCAGATTCTGTATGTCGTCTAATATAAGATGTTTTTCTTGCAGTGGTAGAAAAGATTATTTTCCCAGGTGCTGTACCTGATCGTCAACATAAAAAAAACATGTGAGAATCTTATTTCAAACTGGGAGTGGATCACTTGCTGTTTTTGACCCAGAAAGGCTTTATAGTATATTTAATGTTGACCTTTGTTGTTTTATATAGAGATATGACCATGGTATTTAGATTATGCAGTGGATCTTGTGGCTGTTTAATTATTAGAGGTTTTAAGGCCATCACTAATTTTATGATGATAATAAAATTGGATGTATGCTGTTTTTTGATTAAGATGTTTTTTTTTACTCCTTTTTTGTTGTTGTCTGAGATCCTGGCTCTGACCTTCTCAGCAGTCACTAAAATAAATCTTTTTGCAGTCTTTTAAATAAAAAGTTTTATTTAAAATGTCCCCTTCCTCTCTTTCACACACACACACACACACATAAACAATATACAGTATCTGACCATCTCCATGTTACATCCACCCTCCCACCTTCCTCAATACTAACCCGGGGTTTAACCCCAATCATGGCACACAGCTGTGTGTGTGTGGGTGTGTGTGTGTGTATGTGTATGTGTATGTGAGTGAGTGAGAGAGGGAGAGCGAGAGAGAGGGGAAAGATTAGCTGTGATATGAATCTGCCTGCAGAGAATTGGCCTCAGAGAAATTATTGGATTGGAAGGGGAAGGTAGGGGTCTACATCAAGGCTTTTATGTCACCTGAACATGACTTGTGGTCTGTTTGTGTGTGTGTGTGTGTGTGTGTGTGTGTGTGTGTGTGTGTGCATGCACATTACATGCCCTCACCACATGGTTGATAGTTACTTATTAAACAATGTCATTGCGTGGCTTTGTTATACACCTTTCTATTTTTATAGAAAGCTCAAATGCAATTTTTTTACATTGTGTTTTTATATAGGTTTTTGTACTGTCTAACTATGTGAGCACTTTAAGGATCTGCTCTTTAAATCTCATTGTACTGTGTTTAATGACAATAAAGGCTTTCTATTCTTCTCACATACAAATTGACACTTTTGACATCAGCTGTGTTAAATTTCATGATTCAATTGTTCTTCAGTACAATCAATCTTCATTGTTCCAAAAGGTCAACCCCCAGGCCTCTCTAAATGATTAGAAAATATTGCAAAAAATCCCAAACAAAGCCAGTTATAATGATAACCATTATGTCATCAAAAATACTCATATGGCGCTCGTGGAGTCTGGTCTAATATTTCTTCATAATGTTGACGTGTAGAGCCCACTGAGAATTAGTTTACTGCAAAATATGTGTAATGGCCCCTGCAAGCGATGTTGCCAACAATTTTGGATTTCAAAAAACGTGCCTTGTAAGCAAACCGTTGCTTTAAAGGGGCCCAAATATCAACTGAATCCTTATAACTGACGCGGGCAGAGGCGTGCACCCTCTCCTCCAACACTGCTGTGCACAGATAAACCACATTGGGAAAGTGTTTATGACTGCTGCAGGAAAACATCCACAACTTTGTGAATATGACCAGAAGTGTAAACATTTGAAGTGATAATTTCACCTAAAAAAATGTGCAAGGGAATGCCTGTGTCTGAGTTTGTTACCCATATTTAAACATTGGTAAATGTAAAGTGTTGATGAATTTCAATTGAGCTAATTGCACCATCACTTTTTATTTAATTTTGTCTTTCTTGTTATGTACAGTATTATTGTGTTTTATATAAGACAATAAAAGTAGGTGTTTCATACATTAATTAGCCCTTAGATTAACCTTTATGAACTCCACACTCATTGTAACACTCACCTCTCCATTACTGTAACCCTTGTATTGCCTGAATGACCACGTCTATAATAACCACAGAAAAGTGCTATAATTTTACAATAACACATTGAAAAATAATAAAAATGAAGGAAAATACAGAAAGAGGAAAGAATGAAAAAGGGCCCTGTTAGCTTTGCAATTTAGTTATTAGACAGTTCTGGCTGCTGGCATTAAGCAGATTAAGCAATTTTCAAGAAACTATTACAGCTCCCCCATAATTAACAAAATTATCTTGACTTTTGTCATAGATTATACACAGGCATATTACACTACACCAGATTATACATTATGTGCAAGAGTAGCCATTTCTGCTATCCACTTTTCATAGAGACAATGTTGCATCTCCTTCAAGCAAATGATGAAGCATTTACAGTGTTAGAATCTGAATAGGCAATGCTATTGTTCAGTCATATACTGCTTTAGTTACAGCAAATGACCAAAAAATGGCCAGGTTTGCATAACACAAAAAAAGGCACAAAACAGTGTTTTCCATCTGCATAATTTCTCTATAATATATTGCTACTGTAATGATCTTTGAATAAAAAATGTGTATGCGGAAAGTTTTGCACTCTATAAAATTCCAGTCTTCAGCAATACTTTTGCCTTAGTCCAACTCCCACTTTCATTGGATATCAATAGAGCTTCAAATCAGATTATCTGGAAAATGGCTGATATACTGTATATACCGGTATGCATAAAAAAAAAAGAAAAAAACTTTGTCAGACAGCAATTTAGCTTAGGGCAGGTGTTCCATGTTTGTAGGTTCAAATTATCTTCTCTACTTCAACAAGACTTACTCCAATCAGATGCACATACACACAGACAGAGTACAAAGCCTAACAGAGTCACATATACATGCTTGTGGCAATGTTGTGTTGGTGATCTCATGAGTTTTGGTAGACAGCAGGTGCTCATGAATATTCGAAATAAGGGAAGTGGTCCAAATAGCTGCTTTTCAACCAAACATTACCCATGTGCATGCATGTGTGTGCATGGTTGGAGGTATTTAGGGCATATAGGGTTGTGAAAATGTGAAGAATGTATATCCATGTATGCCGCTACATGTGTGAGCATGCATGTGTTTTCTTGGAGTTTAGAGTCAAAACACTCTCTTCTCTGCTAGCGTCTGGTCTCTCATCAGTATCCACGGTCGGGTTCACCATGGGTAACGCAATTTAGCAGCAATCTTACAGTTTTCTGCAAAACGTTGAAAACTGTAAGAGTTTTCTTTGTGTCAGAAATGCTGCACTCACATATCTCAAGGTTATTTTCCTCTGTTATGCCTCCAGGAAACAACATTAATTAATTCATTAATTCATGACGCCCTGTTCTGCCTTTTGCTAATGTGATTTAATCTACATATTGTGATTTGATCTTGCAACGAGGTCTTTTCCTCACTAATGATGAAAAGGTCCTGCTACTGCTTATAGTGTATTCAGTAAAAATACAGACGATATCCCTCTGTCCTCTTACATACAATATAATATTCTATGTATAAGATATTAAATGAGCACAGTCTCAGATAAGTTGTATGGAGTAAGAAAATGTGTTTTCTTCCCATCTTTTACTTTTTGGAATATTTATGTGTACGTTCATATGCTTACTCACTAATACTGTATAATATACGATTGTACAGCACTGATAAAAAGTGTTCTTGGAAGATTTTTGTTTTTCATTACTGAATAAAATGCTTTTTTGACACAGATGAACAGAAAAAGACCCTTTCAGTCGATGCTACAAAGACATCTAAATGAATTACTAATATAAAATACAAAATGCATGTCTGCACAAGTATTCCCCCTCTTTAATCATCACTGGTGCAGCCAGTTGGTTTTAGAAGTCACATAATTAGTAAAAGGGAGATCAGCTGTGTGTTGATTGTAGTATAAATACATCTGGATCTGGAACTCCTTTTGATGAATCAGTATCATGGAAAAACCTACAAACAGACTAAGGAACACTCAATGCAACAGCGCAGAACCTGAGCTATCTGTCATTTATGGATGGCAAGCATTTAGCTGTGCGTGTGTGTTGTGACTATGAATGTGCTGATGGGAAAGACAATTGCAGTTTTCCCTCTCTTCTAGTCTTTTTGGCTTGTTAGTGGAACACAGAAACTGAGCTGTTTCCTTAATGAACATGAATAATGTAACGCTTGTTTGTTTTCACTGTAAACAGCAGAAAATCACACACATGCCTCCACATGCACTGTATGTGTGTATGTGTGAGACACAAAATGGGTGTGTGTGTACCTAGTCTTGCATGGAAAAACTTTATGCATGGCAGTCGAGGTGCAAATAAAATTGTGATTAATTTAATCTAATTTACGATCTTTTTACAGATGTGTTGATCAGTATTATATTGCTTCCAAGATGAAACATCTATTTCTGGTCTGTGCTGAAAGAGAAAAACACGTGTGTGTAGTAGCAGATACAATATGTGTGTGTGAATGCAGTTCAGGTGTGTACAACTTATCTGTACACCTTTCTCAACACAAAATGTCTGTGTGAACATGAGAAATGTTTGCCAGCAGCTCAAGATACTTGAAGAGTACTTTGTCACTTTACCTTTGGTATAAAAGCCTTTTGTCTCTGTGTCCCTTTTTCATCTCTTCATTTCTCACAGTCGTCGCGGTGTCTCTCCCTCTTTCCTCAGCTTCTTGTTCCTGCATCCCCCCTCTGCCTCTCTTCTGAGCACCCACACTGCATCTCTGTACTTTAGAACGACCTGCTATGTGCAAATCCAGATCCAAAAGCACCCAAACTGATGTTTATTCATGGTTACCCGCATAGTTTTGTAATACACAATAGTACACAGGTGGAGCCCTTTGATGGGGGTCCATTAACTTGGCCACTTAGCTTCACATGCTACCTCACAGGGGCTGCACGCTGGTAAGGAGGAGAAGCAACATCAGTAATCATCCACTAAGGACATTTCCATACTCACTCAAATACTTGAGTCCGGACACAGATTCATTTCCTCAATCTGAAAGGGGGTGAAGTTGTCACTGCAGGATTTGTATCTTTTTGCACTGTGAATCAATTGTACAGCATGCATCTATGGCAACACTATCTACATCATGTCCATGAAAGACAAAGATGAGTACTGATATCATTCATCTAATTCTGTTACATGTTTTCCTATCATTATTTAAGTTTATTTAAAAAGGTGACTGTCTGTACAATAACTGACAGACATCTGAGGAGGAACTATACAAACGTACAGAAAATCTACTTAATTTTGTTATTTTAACAAATCTGCCACAGAACTTACTCTGTTTATTAAAACTAAAACTAAAACTACTTAAAACTTTCTTGCTCACTGGCAATCCTCCACATAATCAGCAGGATGAACGAGCTACACAGAAAGATACCAGATGGATGAGAGAAAAAATATCTCAAAAGAAAGCCTGTGGTTTAACTCTACAAACACTATATACAACATAAACACTGGCAACCATTAACTCTTCTGTCGTATCTAGCCAGTGGGCTTTTCCTGTCTATGAAATTGCACTTAATACCTGCTGTAGAAGAGGCACATAAAGGTTCTGTGCTGCATTTGCAAAGCAACTGTGGGTCTTTCTAAAAATGTAATCTGGTGTGTTCACTAGTCTGTTTTTATATCTAATGACTAAAATGTGGATGTTCAACAAAACAAGGAATGGAAGGACGACAGATACAGTTTATTTATAGGCCGTGGACACACCATATGGTGTCTTACCTAGCAGGATACAGTGAGAAGAGGAAGTGTAGAGTATAAGTATGGACAGTTGAAAGTGTAATCTTACTATACTTACTCTAGCATTATCTTCTTGTTGCTTGTGTGTGTTTCTGCATATAGCTCAGGAACAATCTTCTCCATGTTGTTAAAAGTGTTAATTTAATATATTTGAATTTGATTAATAACTCATTGTTGTTTCCCTTTCATTTCCTGACATTTAAACACAGAATGGTGAAATTTTAAGTCATGTAGATGTGGAAATGTGGGAAAAGAATAAATAATATTCAAAAAAAGTGTCAAGAGTTTAATGTTTGTGCATGTTACATGTTTATGCTTGCAGTATTCTATAAATAGGCCTTGATCCCTGCAGCTAACTTCGATGAGAAATGTAGCACTCTGGCTTGGATGTTAGATGGAAAGAGGTGAAAATGTGAAAATACCCTTCCAAAATCATCTTGTGACTTGCCAGGAGGTCATACTGTATACCCCTGGAGTATTCCTACGAAAGCAATCCCAAAGCCCTCAGACTCAGCGGCATTAAGGAAACTATGTGGGGTGCATACAAAGAAGTTTTAAGATTTATTCCAGGAGGGGATAAAAAGTGGACAGAACCGAAAAGGTAATCAAAACAAAAGCTTATGTGTCAAGGCCTGGCAGTGTTTGGCAAAAGTTAGATCCACTTCTGTGCCTGTCTTGTTTAAAATCACTTTAGGCTTGGGATGAACACTAAGGGAGGTGTGGCTCTTCAAAACTGCCTGATGTCATTTGTGCAGTTTTCCATCATCTTGTGCTCTTTACGACAATTCAAATTTATTTATATAGCGCCATATCATAACAAAGTTTTGTCAGGGCACTTTTTCATATAGAGCAGTTCTAGACTCTTTATTTACAGAGACCTGACAATTCACACCACGAGCAGCACTAGGCAACAGTGACAAGGAAAAACTCCCTTTAACAGGCAGAAACCTCGAGCAGATCCAGGCTCTGGGTGGGCGGACATCTGCCTTGACAGTGAACTTGAGTGTTTTCAGTTTTAGGATGTAAAACCTTGAACTGAGAGCATTATTCACAGAGTATAGCTGAAGAAAGTACTGTTTGTGTTTACAAAGCATCTTAACAGAACCAAGTCTATCTCGGAAGCTCCTGAAAGACCAGATACTGGGTGAAAAGCGTGTTTTTACCATAGAAATAAAATGTGTTTTAATACAATTCCAAACATGACATACTTCCAAATCACTTATTCTCCTGTTCACAGATACCCGCTCTGTCCTCAACGAAAATCGACTCACACACACACACACACACACACACACACACACACACACACACACACACA
>JAVQJF010004869.1:0-12195 GCA_036023855.1 Gadopsis marmoratus
CAAACAGAGAGCAGACAATTTCAGAGGAGTGTACAGACGTCTAATCGATTTCATTCACCTCATTCTCAGCTGAAGCAGTGCGCGCACACACACACACACACACACACGCGCACACACACACACATGCGCGCGCACACACACACATGCGCGCGCACACACACACACACACGCTGGGGCTGACAGCAGGGTACATTATGAATACTGTAATCGAAGGAAACATCTCAGATGGCTCCAGCATGTTAATATTGAATAATCACTCCCTCATTCCTCTCTCTCTAACTCTCTCTCACACACACACACACACACACACACACTTACACTTTCTCTGACTCCGATGTATTGACGGAATGAAAATCAAGGCCGCTAAAAGAACAAATTAGAGGGTTGCAGAAGGAACACTTCCCCTGCGGGCGAGGGGGACTTCAATTACAATGGAAAGCCGTGTTTGGCAAAAACGAAATAAATAAATAATCATAATCATAATTCAAGAAAATGTACAATAAAAATTGTCTCGTGAATTTGCCGCTCGCCTCTCCCCAAGAATCAATTTGTCATATTCAGGGACGTACGTATATGAGAAGCAATCTATTTCACACTCTGAAAGAATTACTCATTTCCAATATGCCTTGTTGACATTTGAGCCGTAGGGGTGGGGGCACCGTTTGTTTGTGTGTGCTTGTGTGAGTGCGTATGTGTGCATAGCTGCAGTGTTGGCAACTTGACCTGACTTCCTCATATCCTCTTTTTGCATGTGGCAAGTCCTTTCTTAATTTTTCGCTGTAAAATGATTGTTTACTTAAGTGACACTGAACATAGCAGGATTCTAATAAGAACAGAATTCTAATAGTCTCACCTCAGACACAACACATAACATTACGGTGCATAAATAATGGAATAAAACTTCTCTTATAAAGGTGAGGGTTTTTGTTATTTTTTGCCTTATAATCAGCCATTTCATTTTTGCTTCTTTTTTCAGTCCGACATCATGTTCATGTTAGCTGGCTACACTCCAGTGGTTTAACTTTTCACAACGCTGTAGTCGTACAGGTGTATTCCAGTACCCCGTGACATCACTGATGGGTGTGGTTACAGGTGCAACAAAGCACCGTTTTTTTGACCACACCCAGCAGTGAAGTTGGGTGCGGTTTGTTTGGTTTTTTTTAGCCAGGTTAGTCTTCGAAGTGTGACTTAAATTCTTTGTGTGACTACTTCATATTTCTATGGTTAAAAAAAAGAATAATATGGCCTTTAACACACATGCTGTCGACACAGTCGCTGTCATTTCTGTCTGTACTCGTTTTTACTGTTTCATACAACAACATACAATGATTTCACTCTCGTGACTTTCCAACATTCTCTCCTTTCATGCACCTCACATAGTCTTCTTTTATATGTCTCTCTCTCTCTCCCTCCCTCCCCCTCTGCTTGGCTGCATCGCCAACTGGGGTCAATTAATCATCAAATACTATTTGCATATTTACAGTGCAGCTAAGCTAAGCTGATTACTGCTAGTCCAATAGCCGCTGATTCAACAGGGCTTATGCTGCGAAATAATGTGATGAGGATTTGGGGGAAACGGCTTTACAGCGATCTGATTGGCTCTCATCCCTGAAAGCCTAAATAACAGAAGAGTGGAACATCAGTGACCTTCACAAAACACGTTGCCGTCGTCTAAACCTCACGAACGCAGTAATTGATTCTGTCCTCTCACCTTGAATTCTCTCTCTCTTCTTTTGACCGTATGCTCAGTCATTCTGTGTCTCCATACCAGGATCATAAAGGAACACACACTCAGGTTTTGGGGAGATTGGTGTGTTGGTCAACTCTCCATTCAAGTATATGGGACACCAAAGGCCAGTCACGTAATTTGCTGTGGTGTGAAGGTTTCCCCAGGTTCACTTGGCTCCTGTCCAAAGTATATTCAGTCTAATGTGGTCTGGTGATGTGTCAATCATGAGCATATCATTCGTTGAAATACTTTTTTGATATGATCTAGTAGGAACGAGTCATCTCGGAGAGTAATTCGTTCATTTTGGCCGCGGCTGTGCATTGCACAACAATAGTAGCGCCTGAGTTTCGTTTTTTTCTCACGTGACAACTAAACAGGCTCAGGATTGGACAGAAATTAACAAATGACTCAAAAAAAGAGTAGTTTGTTTAATTGAATAGAATTTAAAGTCCCTAAAATGCCATCTGCTGCGAGTCTCAGGTCTGTATGTCAACCAAAGCGCGGGACTCACTATCAGATCTGATAATATTGTGTGTCATAATCATTACAAGAGACGAGTGTGCTTTTTGACGTAAGACAGAGTGTTAACCATGAAGTGCATGCACTGCTACTCTTTCCACAACGGCTGCTCATTACAGTAATTGGTAGCACATCGCGATGTTGCGGTGTTGGTGTTCTCTCTCTATTTGGGTCTGTTCAGGTCAGCCGTATTTTGGATCAAGTCTAATTATCCTCAGGTCTGTTCCAGACAAAGCTCAGACTGTCTTCACGCCCTTATCAAATTGTGTCCTTGTTTGAAAATGAATATATGCACGCCGGCTTTGGGAAGGTAGACCAAAAAGATGCTTTGGGTCAGAGTTGTATGTAAGACACAAGCCACTAAGTTAGTTGAGCCCTGTGTGAAAAGACTCTGTTCTCTCTCGTTCAGTTGAATGGAGCCAGTCCTTTATTGTAATGGGGTTGGCAACAAAGGGGGCTCTGGCAAAACAATGTAGGGTTGTCTGGCAAAAAAGTTGATCCAGGCTCAACTTTTGCTGCAATGCAGTGTGACATCATCGGGTAGGTGTTTTGTTGGCCAGTCAAATACATGCAAGCATAAATTCCTATTAGATTACTTTAATGTGAATGCCTTATTTCTACTATTTACCTTAAGGTCGTTGTGACGAAAGATAAAATATTTGCAGCCGTGATGACGCCACACAGTTGTAAAATCCTGTCTGTGAGTATTACAAACCGTTCTGCAGTGTTTTGCCATCTAATATGCTTTTAAACGCATTCATTTGTTACTCCAGATGGACTTCCTGGATCGTATTTTGTTGTTGTTTAAAACAACACGTAAAGTGTATTTGTTCCTTCAGCTGGATCGCAGAATTTTTACCTTATACCTTACTGGTCAGTTTATGGTCTGAAGAAGTAATAGTTCACAACAAATAACAAGGGTGTTGAAAATGAAATATTAAGATAGGATTTCCATTCGGTTTGATGCAGACATTCGTGTCTGCAGACCGTAAATCCTGATCACTTTGGGAACCCCTGACTTTCCATCTTCTACCACGAAACACATTTTCCGATGCTAAACATGCTAATGTAATCATGGTAACATGCATCATTAGCATATAATATATTTCATGTAAATCAGAATATTATTTCATGTCATCTAAGTGATAAAGTTCTAATTTTCTCATTTCTGAGAGCCGTAGCGTTTGCTAGTGAGAAATATACAATCTTCTAGGGACGCATCACTTCACATGTAAGATCAAGCATTACAGATACAGTATGAACGATTTCTGATTGCAGACCTGTTTATTACTGTTATTCGAGGAATTTCATTTGCCATAAATGTATGTATAGTCATTATTTATATGAAAATAAAAAAAGCAATACTCTAGTAGGATTACACTGACCAGGTGCAGCTTTTCTCTTCTTCCGCCTATTCTGCCTCTCACCCCAAACACCTCCTCAACCCTTGTCTTTACTCATCGCTACCCCCCAAATCACCTCCCCCTTTTCCGATTTCTCTCACCCTCCTCTACCCTCCTCCCCCTGCTTCATAAAGTGGGGCGGGGAGAAGGGGGGGGGGTGTTACACTGGGATTAGGTCTCAGCCGGCTTTAATTCCACCTCCTGGAATGAGATCCATGCTGCAGCCAAAGAGAAGGCTGCTCATAGCCCATACTCTCTCTCTCTCTCTCTCTGTCTCTCTCTCTCTGTCTCTCTCTCACTCACTCACTCACTCACTCACACACTCACACACACACACACAGAGAGAGAGAGAGAGAACCTACTGTCCTCTATTTCAGGGGTTCTGAAACTTTTTCAGGTTGAGACCTAAAAGAGATATTTGGTTTCTCCCCGGGACACAAAATTACAAAAACACATTGTGAATTGCCCTTTAAAAACACCCACACAGACCCTGAGAGGGTCTTGCCTTACAATGCTCCGTTTAAATGAGCAATGGTGGAACCGACACAGCTTGACGTCATTGTTTGTGATTAAAATGAGTGTGAAGCATTTAAAACCATGCAGTGCAAAGTTAACTTTATTGGAAACAGTAACGAAGACTGAAACACTGACAATATCAAATGCAATTGTATTATTTTAAAGTAAAAAATTCAAAGTACTATCTCAGTATGGCATATTCACTGTGAAAGTGTGTGTGCATGTTTGAGTGTTTGTGTGTGTGTGAACGAGAGGGTGCGGTTAACACGTTATCGTAAGTGAACATGTGGAGTTTTACTGCACCCTAGTGGCAACATATGGACAGACAGTTGACCAGTTATGAAATGAAGGGCTGCTGTGTGTGTGTCTGTGTCCGTGACTGAAAGGAGGAAAGTTTAGGAGAGATTGAAATAAGCAGACAGACAGGGCAAGGGCTCGGTCACAGTCTCCGCAAACATTCGCACCGACTACCATTCACAGACAAATTCAAGAACGTGTATCGGTGTGGCAGAAATAGTGAGTCCATCCAATTTGAGAGGCACAGTGAGACTGACCTGTTCAGGACATTTTGAATGATTTTTATTCTTGGTTATATAACTGTGGTGAAAGACCAGCAGCAGAGTAAAAGACATGCTGTTTGGGTGAATGTGAGTGCAGGGACATTTCATACACAACGTCTGTGCATTTCATTTTTGGAATGTTCTACCCATGTCAGTTGCTGTCCTGTCTAGTTTTTGCCACAGCTTGCAATTACATTGCCCCCAACCGGTTCTGGTTTGACCACAGAGGAAAGATGGAGTGATGAGACAGAGACACAGAGGGTGAGCCAGGAAAAGGCAAACTTGAAAGGAGACGGAGAGAAGCCAGGACAAAAAAACAAGCGAGCCTGTACAATAGAGTACAATAGACAAACAAACCAGCACATACATGAGTTATATATTGGAAGGGATGAACAGAGACTGAGGGAGCAGATGGAGGATAATACTATCCCAAGGTATCCTTTCAAGTACTTTCAAGGTATCCCAAGGTATCATTTCAAGTACTTTCAATGTATTACTTCAATGTAACCCAAGGTATCTTTTCAAGCACTTTCAAGGTATCCCAAGGTTTCAAGGTATCAACTACAGGTTAAGTAACATTACTGTATATAGCCTACCAGTATATTGGCAATATACTGTATAGCCATGGTAGAACTAATGTATTTGGGGAGGTAATGAATAAATGACACAATCCAAACAATTCATAATGGCAGCGATGCAAATTTGCGATAGATTTGTGCCAGCTCATTAAAATAAAATATAATGAAACACTAGAAATTGACACTTGAGCACTCATATAAAGGCTTGTGCACTACAATATGTATGCCCCAGTGTAAACAGCTACACAGCACACTGAAAGCATAGATGTATTGGACTGCATTAGGAGTTCATTGTTTGACAACAAATTGTACATTATCATTTACAGTTTTTTATTTATGCATCTACCTTGTGCAGGTAGCAGTTGACTCGATTCTGTTCATTGCCCTCCAGTGGCCACAGTGGGAAACTGCAACAATACATTTGTACTCACTGATAATCAAACTCCTTAAACCGCTACAATGCTACATGTAATGCATTACAAAAATGTAAATACCAGCTTTGTGAATAGCTCCTTTAATTTTTCGATACACTGAATATTAGAAATTGAACGTTTTACTATCGATGTTGGTATTGTGTCTGCCTTGAGGCTTGGTGACACTATATTTTGATTCATGAGTGTTTACTGCCATCTTGTGGTCACAGTGAGGACCTGCAACACATTCAAATCAAATAACCCATGTTAACAGCATACTACCGGAATGTTCTTCCGGTACACACTTTCAAAGTTAAGTGATAGAATTGAAAAGCAATGTGTGTTAAGGTACATAATATTGTACTGATTATTACCATTACTGATGAGTATCAGTAAGATTATGATAAGTAGGCGTTAATGATGTCTGTCTTACTAATGTACGTTGTGATTAAACAATATGAACGGCACCGTGTAGCCTATTTATCTCGGACCACATCCTCCGAGTCTAAAGACATACAGGTTTATTGGAGAGTCTAAAATAGATTTTTGTTCAAGGGAATCATTGTCACTTAAAGAACTACAACTCCCACGTACTAAATCGGTCTATGTGACCCATTTAGGTAATCGCTGGGCTTATGTAGCCGCATGTCCCGTTGTGACTTGGTTTATCGAGCCGCTGGTTTAGTACCGTCTTTGTTTCGCATATCTTCTGTGGAGGAGCTGCTCGCTGTACAGGTTGGTACAACAAAAACTACACCAGACCAAGGCCTCGGAGTCTGGACTTAGATGTGGTTAACTCGTCCTGTAGTGATTTACACTGTGTAATACTCCTTATTGTGTATTTTATCCCCCGTGGTATCACTGTAACTTCTGTTCAATTTGCATGATACAATGTAGAGGTACTTATATTGATTATCGTCATTTTATGCTATAATTCTACTAAACTGTATTTTGGAAGGAATACTTTAATTTGTTACTTATAACATCTGATCCACTGTTACAGATTAAATTACCCAGTGGTATAAGTGGTTAAATTTAGCTCCACCTCTGTGGAATCAAATCGTGGCCATAATGATTTGTGTCTTATAAGTAACTGAGTACGTCATTTTTAAAATGTAATCACTACTGAATACTTTGTTTACCACTGAATTTATAGCACTGAAACAATTTACATCGAAAGCCATCTATCTTAATTAAACCACTTATCTTAATTTAGTGAAATTTTAAAACTTTATTCCAGATATACAGCTCTGGAAAAAATTAAGAGATCACTCCAAATTTTCCAAAGTTAGTTTTACTCAAACACATAGCTATAAATAGTAAAACCAGAGAACTGATCATTTTGCATTCATTCATTCATTCATTCATTAACCAGACTGCTTATCCCGAAGGGTCGCAGGGGGGGGCTGGAGCCAATCCCAGCTAGCATTGGGCGAGAGGCAGGAAACACCCTGGACTGGTCGCCAGTCAATCGCAGGGCAGACAAACAGACATTTAGGGGACACTTATGGTCACTTATGGCTAAACACACATCGGGGCACTGAATTGAAGTTCCTCTGTTGACCTTCATGGCAGTTTCCAGATTAATCTACTTGTCTGTTTCTTCCAGTCTTTGAATCAAACATGTTGTTGTGTCTCAGGTGTGTGTCGGTATCCTCTGGGCATGTCAGGAGGGCAGATACAGGACGAGGACATCTCTGCATCCAGCCAGTGGTCTGAGTCCACCGCTGCTAGATATGGCAGGTCGGTCTCTCTCTCTCTCTCTCACACACACACACACACACACACAACACACACACACTCACACATGTGCTTTACAGTATGTTTACCCTGATAATGAGTGTGTGTGGGTGGCTTATCCTGTAAGGTGCCTGTGCCTGTTTATTTGCAGTAAGCCACAAGCTGGGGTATCAGTTCAACTTACAGCCACATGATTAAGGAGGCATTTGGTGTGTGTGTGTGTGTGTGTGTGTGCAGAAGATCTTGGGTGGCCTTCAGTAAGTATCAGGGTAATGATGTAATGCACTTTCCCCATCCATCCTGGCTGTGTTTTCAGTCTCACCCAGCTCCCCCTCTTCCCTGCCAGCCCCTTGCCCAAAATTAACACTTTAAGATGAATTTACGACGCAGGCTGACACCGAGGTGTTTTAATAACAGGCTTTAAGAACTGAAATCCACCACCGCACTCACTTTTTCTTTCCTCTCACCTTTTCCTCTCCATCCTGTCCTACTTTTTCTTCTCCCTCGCTCTTTTCATTTTCCTGCTGTGATTCTAATATGAACATCCACCCGCTGATATTTCATCTATGCCCTCTCCCTCCTTTCTGTCTGTCTCTCTCCCAGGTTGGACTTCGAGGAGGGCGATGGCGCATGGTGTCCAGAGATAACGGTCGAGCCTGACAGCCTGAAGGAGTTCCTCCAGATTGACCTGCGCTCCCTCCACTTCATCACCCTCGTGGGCACACAGGGTCGCCACGCGGGAGGCATCGGTAATGAGTTCGCCCAGATGTACAAGATTAAGTACAGCCGCGATGGCAGTCGCTGGATCTCATGGAGAAACAGGCAGGGCAAGCAGGTCAGTCAACCTATCAGTCAGTGCTTTACACATGTCACTGTGTAATCTATTTAGTCCTTTATAACAAACGTCTGATAAAGATGAACTGTGCACTGACAGTCATCATCTGCCCTCATGTCATATTTTTATGGCCTGTCATTGTTTATACATAGCATGACTGTGTGTATAGTCATAATAGAGATAGTATATCAAACTGGTTCATTAATTCTTCATAATCTATAAATGATATGACATGACTTTCAGTCATTCTCAATCATTAGTGATCTTCTTCATGAGGTCAAGGCGCGTTTGTTCTACATGCAGGTGATTGAAGGAAACAGGAACGCCTACGACATCGTACTCAAGGACCTCGAGCCACCCATCATCGCTCGCTTTGTCCGCTTCATGCCCGTCACAGACCACTCCATGAACGTCTGCATGAGAGTGGAGCTCTACGGCTGTGAATGGCTGGGTAAGAGGTGGCTGAGGTAGACAGGAAAAAGAGTGATGAGTAAGAGAGGACTGATGAGCGAAGGAGTGGAACGAAGATCACAGCTGAGATGAGGCACCAGTCCTAACCTTTGAGCCCATAAATACAAAGGCTCAGCTTTTTATAACAAGCAGGACACCGTTTAAACATTAATGTGCACTACAATAATCATATCATTGACTAAATATTGAATAGCCACTTTAACCTAATGTTCCCCTATATTACCCTTTGCACATGTTAATTGCTGCTTCCAGATAGAGAGCAGTACTCAGACACCTGGCTACTTTTGTTCATTTCACAAGGCTCCCGTGCTCAACATCTAAAGTTTAAATTTGGTTGAATTAGGTTATTTGTGTACAGAGGAACAAAAGGACATTGTTGAAAAATTCAGTATGGTAGAACAGAGGTTTTCAAAGTGTGTGGCAGGACTCCCCAAGGGGGGCTCCAAATAGTCTCAGGGGAGGCTCAGTGAATGGAAGTGAGAAAATATTATATTAGTTATTACATTAGTTAATAAAAAGGTTCAGAGATACAGTAGTTAAAGGGGATTTTACAGTTTTTCCCACTTTCTCAGAGTCAGAAATGAATAAATGCCTTATGCCTTAAAATGTATTTAGTGTAGTCTGAAGTTGTGTCAATCAGCAATATTAGGCTGTCTTGGCTCAATTGTTGAGTGTTCATGGGATCAAATAACATAATCATAATCCCATAGGTATCCAGGAACTGAGTTAAACTAAGCAAGTAAACTAAGGAGGATGAGGGAGCCCCTTTTTCCAAGCTTTGTCTGAGCGGAGGCCCACAGTGTCAGACTTTGAAAATCCCTGTGAAAGAACATTAACTTGTGGTTGACTTGATTGGTCCTGTGAATTGTTTAACACATCCTAACAAATATATGGAGAATTTTTCAGGTGTCTAAAGAAAATGCATTACAGCAGTAAAATTTCAAATGTTTTTGAGCATCTAAAGCAGTTTTAAGGGCTCCATCACACCACTGGTGCTTAGCCTGCTAATGGGTGAGGCTGAAAGTACAGTATTGCTTATTTTTTGTGCTTCCCTTTTGTTGTTAATGAGAATATCTTAGACAACTTGCTCGATTGGAAGTCTAAAAAACAACAACTAAATAATAAGAAAAGGAGAAAGTCCAGATTCTTTGATGGCTGAAAGTTTTAGGTTGTCAGTCTGAGACAAATGTCACCAGGCCCTCTAATGAAACATTTCACATACACTACATATTCTGTATCTGCTTGTTCCAGGGCATCGTTAAAAGTAATCTTATATCATGTGTACTTTTTTGTGTTTCACGTAATGGAGAATTCTACCCATGCCTCCTGTGTAATTTTGTAAATAATTCTCTGTAACTTGACTTGACATATTGGGAGCTGTAGTAAGATGAACAATCTACGATTTCAATCTAACTTCTGTGGTTTTGAGCAATGCTGCTCTGCATGACATGAGTTTGGTATGATGGACTCACAAAAAGTGTTACGGGGTCATTTAATCTAAAACAAATGACTAATGTTCTTTACTTCACAGATGGTCTTGTGTCATACAACTCTCCAGCAGGAGAACAGATGAGCTTGCCAGCGTATCCTGTTTATGTCAATGACTCTGTCTATGACGGAGCTGTCATCCACAGGTATGTGTGTGTGTGATACTCCTCCTTTCCTTTTCACGCACCACTACTCTGCTTCATCATTGCTCTCATCCTTTGTCAGTACTTTTCCCCCTCACATTGTTGTTCCCTGGTCACCATGGTGAAAGCAAAGAGACAGACGGTGGTGAGCGGGTCATGGTGGTTTACTGTTAGGCAAAACCTCATGGCAAAGACTGAGTCAGCCATGCCTATGACGTTTTTAAAACCGGAATGAACCAATCAGTCTCCTGTTGACAGTGGTGTTTGGATTATGGCATGGGGAATAATGTCCTCCATGACACAGGCAGGCTTCCTTTTCTCTGTCAAGGCAATGCAGAGGGAAAAGAAAATGGCCTTTATTACGATATCACAGCCAACAGCTAGTGAGGAATTGGTTTTGCAATGCTGCCACCTAGTGTTAAATGGCTGTGCCATAAAAACGTTTTGACAGAAGTGCTTACTTTGAAGGTAAAGCATGTTGCTAGGATGTTCCTCTGTGCTTCTGCATCCCTTTTACACGCAGTATTTCCTCTGCTTCTCAGTATGACAGAGGGCTTGGGCCAGCTGACTGATGGAGTGTGTGGTCTGGATGATTTTACGCACAGTCACGTCTACAACGTGTGGCCCGGGTATGACTACGTGGGTTGGAACAATGAGAGCTTCCCCAGTGGATACGTTGAAATCATGTTTGAGTTTGACCGCACACGAAACTTTACCACCATGAAGGTGAGGCTCCTGATGATAAGAGCTAATGGTTTTCCCCCACTGTTCAGTTTTTACGTCTCTCATCAGCACAAGCAAACTCCCAATGTGCCTTTATGTGCATCCAGGTCCACTGCAACAACATGTTCTCACGGCACGTCAAGGCCTTCCGCCAGGTGGTGTGTTACTTCCGCTCCGAAGCAGACTGGGAGGCCTCGCCGCTCTCCTTCAGCTCTGTGGTGGACGAGAAGAATCCCAGCGCCCGATTCGTCACCGTGAACCTGGCCAATCACATGGCCAGTGCCATCAAGTGCCAGTTCTACTTTGCTGATGCCTGGATGTTGTTCAGCGAGATCACCTTCCAGTCAGGTATAGAAGAGCTGTGTATAGGTCAGTCAGCTTTGAGGCCTTTTGATTTAAGATGAACAATTCATTTCTGATGAGCTCTGTGCCATCTGGCCTTTCAGATACAGCAATGTACAACACAACACTGGCTCCACCCAAAACGGGACTACCACCTAACATAGGTTAGTGATCACTCCCCACACACACACACACACACACTTGATAAAGACCTATACATTCAATAAAACATTTTGTAATATGCATGACAAATAGTATGTTTTGTTGTCAACAATCTGAGCATTTGACAAAATTAATATGCAGCAAAAGCAAAGAAACACTGCAATGTTAGGAATGGGCAGTGACGGCTGGGTGGGGGGACTGACAAATGCATTATACCCATCAATAGTTTGCGCTGCAGCAGCATTATATCCGAGATACCAAGTTACAGCAACAACACTTTATATCTTGATATAACAAGTTGCTCTAGAATAACACTATAGAAGGACTCACAAGAAAGGCCTGCTGCCAAAAAACTCTCTATATCTCTGTCTCTTTCTCTCATGACTATTTTTCTCTGTCCACATTAGCACATGCCATTTTTAACAAAAAATGTATTTGCAAGAATGATGCTAGACTCCATAATAATCAGAATGCTCCATTGTGGAGCCGACAATGTCAGAAAGGGTCCAGCTAGAGATGAACTACAACACATGTTCCAGCTGTAACGACTGTCCAGAGACACTGCAGCTGTTT
>JAVQJF010004882.1:0-32636 GCA_036023855.1 Gadopsis marmoratus
GAAGGAAGAGGTAGAAAAAGAAGTCAGAGTGGACAAGTGTAAAAAAAAAAAAACTAAAAACCCACAGGATTAGATGAGATGAAGGGACATAGAGGAAAAGAGAGAGGGGCGGAGGGTAATTTCTGGGACTTTGTTGCTAATCAATCTGAAGCACATCAGCAGAAATACACTCTCACACACACACACACACACACACAGGAACATTCTCAATACACTCTGTCTGATGTAATGCTATTATTAACCTTAATCACACTGGTTATCCTACCTGTCTGCACTAATGTTAGCCTGGGGCAACAATAAAGACAGAGATGCTACGAGTGTGTGTGTGTATGTGTGTGTATGTGTGTGCATGTGTGTGTGTGTTTATAGATGTGGTAGAGAGGAAACGAGCGAGAGTTATGAGGTTGAAATTGGAAGACGAATTGCTGGAGTCGATTCATTCTAAACAACTGTCGGCTGAAATGAATTTGACACTTCAAAGAGTGAGAAATGAAATGTGCTAAACCAGTTAAATGCGCGGAGCAGACTGGAGTGGCTCAATAAGTGGAAAGAGTCACCTTGTCAACATGTCCTGGCTCCTCCTTGACCTTTCTCCCTGCTTGTGGATTGGCCACATGCAGCCTGCTGAAGGTTGGACACAACACATTAACATAGACAGAACAAATGTGTCCACGTAAAACATGAGGAACTTCCCTTTTTAACTGCAAGATAAAGTTCCGTGCTTGATTTGTATGTTCATGCAGTGGTCAACAGAGTACCAGAATACCCAAAAATCTTATGAGTACACATTAAATGAACAAGGCTGCTCTGAGAAGAGAAAGAGAGGATGACAATTTCAGTTTCTGATGTTAAGATTTGTGTATTAGAATAATAATATGAAACATTATGTAGGAATAGGCTCTACAATGAAAATCAGTTCTTAGCTGTCAGTGTCACGCTTTTGTATTTGAACTGGTGGGTGGCATGCCTCAGAGGGCATGGCCTCCAAACGCCTTTAGTTAGTGAACTAAATTTGCTGATTTTGCAGCCAACAAAATGATCTTGAATGTTCCTTGTTGACACGTGTGATTGCATGACTATCACAACAGGGTTTTCTCATTGACATTTCTTCATTGCAAGAAATGTATGAATATATGCATCAAATACCTCACCTTCATTTAGACACTTTTTGCCAAAGCGACTTAGAAGAAGTGCATCCAGTCTCCGTAGGAGCTAGAGCGAGATGTCGTCATAAATATTGATAATCTTACAGCACGGACAGACAGGAGAAATTGCACTTGAATTGCATTGAATTGACTTGATAGAGCAGCTGCAGAGGGCCATGATCTCTCGGCAACAGGCTGCAGCCCTCAGAGCTTCAGCTCCACAGACCATCAGGCTGAAGGCCTGTGAGAGGGGAAAGGACGCCCTTTACACTAATGAATCAAATGCTCCACAGAAAAGGGCCCTGAGCACCAAGGCCGCAGACAAATATGAGACAAAGGTCTCTGGATAATGAGGACACTGCAGAAGAGGCCTCCCTCAAACTGGGAAAAGTGAGCAAAACTCTACAATCAGACAAGCACAAGGTCACGGCTGCTCTGACCCAAGCCGGACGCCAGCTGTCTCCCCGGGGCGCAACATGAGAGCCGGCAGAGCAGACGGAGAAAGACAAAGAGTGGACCAAGAGCAGGACCAACATGTGGGCAAGAGGCAGAACAATCAATGCCCCGATCCTGATAGGGAAGGAGAGAAAAATCGCCAGAATCCATCCCGAACAATTTAGTTCTCCATCAGCAAAATAGACCAGAAATATCTTTAAAATAACGTACTGTTTGTTCATTCTGTAGAGAATATTAACAGCACCTCAGTCAAGAGCCGCAGACGAGGAATAAGTGTTGAGAACAAATACACAAGCTGTGATTTCTTTTGCCCGTTCTATGTCCACACTTGTTCTTTGATACTCATTATTTTCTGTTCCCATTTTTCCAGCAGGTTTAACACAAAAACAAACCATCTGTCTCTCCAGGGCATCATGTAGACACAGACCGCAGTGTGTAGGAAGCCTCTGAGAATAGACTGCTGCCGCCTGTGTGTGTGTGAACTTGTACCTTTGTAAGGATGTGTAAGTGTAATGGTCAATGTGGTGAATATAATTCAGTGAGAATTGCTCACTGAAACTTAATTTCCTGTGAACTGGTACTGATGCTTGAGGCCCTGCTGTTTGCAGGATTGCTCAAGTAAGAAAAAGAAAAAAAAAAAACCCGACACTACTCTGTTTATGTAAGTTAAATACAAAAAACTAGGTGGAGGGCAAGACCGTGTTTGTATGTGTGTGCGTGTAGGTGTGTGTGTGTGCGCGCGTTTTAAATAATCATTTTCGCCCCACTGATCTGACTGTCAGTGTGATTGAGGTGGCGCCCGTTCGCCTCTTGTCTGTTTCATAATTGCAAGAATCACTGGAGCGTGTGTGTGTGTGTGTGTGTGTGTGTGTTTGCGCGCGTGTGTGTCCATGATGCTGTGATGAAGTGAACAAGCTTCCTCTTATTGCTCCCATGATCTTCAGTGGCACATTATCCACATCGCCACCTTTACACCAACACATACTGTTCAGACTGGACTAAAGAAAATAATCAATCACAGCTTTGCAGATCGATTTGGCCACGCCTACTGTTGTCAGTATAGATTACAGCACACTGTGATCCATGGCGAAGCCAATAATGCCTGCTGTATTTCTACTCTCGCAGAAATGTACCTAACGCAGTTTTATCATGATACAAAGACACTGTTTTTGTCATTCTTACAGTGTATATATTGCTGAGAGGGCTTTAGGTGTCCTACACAAACTGCATCAGAGTAGACAGCAAGAGTGGGTGAGTGGGATCCTCTATCATGGAATATATAATATTATTCTGCAAGACTGATATATATTGCGAAAGCGTACATTTTCTGCCAACTCAATGGCTACATTTTATGAATACAGTAACCAGATAGGAGTGAACGCTTTTGATGCAGAAACAATACAAGTCCTGTTGATTGATTTGTGACACATGACTATTACAGCCTAATACACACAGTTTCAATGTATAGCTACCATATAAAAGTATAATGGTGTCTTTGACAGCAAATTTATATTGTCTAATGGTATAAGTTGTCACATCACCAAACCTCAGTAGAGAAAATGGCTTATCAACTTATAAGTGACAACAACTACAACAAGTAGTAGGCTTTGCTCAAATATCGACCCCACAGAGCCAGACACACAATCTCTCATAAACATCACAAAGCTGTTCCCATGGGTTGATTTAGGTTTATTTTAGAGCTAATATGACAGTATTGTTGCACTGTACAGCACTAACCCTATAAGGAAAGGTTTGGGAAATAATTAGGGTCACAGGAGGATTAAGTTTTAAATCTAAATTTAGTCCGTACATACATTTATTTGCAAAGACTTTCTAAAGTCATGGTTCCTTAAGGTTAAATGTGACAAACACATAGTATCTGCAGCTGAAGGTTACAGATGTAGCTCTACAGCAGTAAAGCGAGCGCTCACCTAACCATGGAAATCTTTCTCTCGGGCTCCAAGTCCTCGATTAAGTCCTGTAGTATGGCCTCCTCTAGTGGTGAATCTCTTCTACGGCGCTTTGACCGGGGTTCACAAACAGAGGGGGATTGCTGTGCCACCTCTTTCTCCTAAAAGAACCCACAGTAGTGTACTGTATGTGACACACAGCGACATACTGTACCTTTGTGCAGTTGGTAATGTTCAGTTCTTATTGACACTGGATTCTACTCACGGTCATGTCTGGTTTATCTCTAGATATATATAGTAACACACACTCTGAGCCTGTATTCGCACTCTGCTTTATGTGAGTAACAGAACAACAACTCACTGGGCGCAGCTTCTCCTCTGCTTGCTTTCCTGAAACGAGATAAAATACAAGCCGAGAAACATCAACATGCCCGAAACAGTATCTTGTGCGTCTGCACTGAGATTCGCAATGTCTGTTCATTATCACACAGACAGTCTTGCACGTCTTTGTACTGGCAGCACGTAATGCTTTGCAAGTACAGGATGTATTCTGGGACCCCTGGACGAGCTGTGGGTTTCCGCTCACGTGTGTTCATCCTCACCATGCAGCACGCTTGTCTCCAGGTAGAGGATGAGAGTAAACGGGTAGGCTCTCGGCCTCCGCTCGCCGTGTTTGCACGTCACCTCAGACACGCCCTCCCACCGCTTCTTATCTGGCAGCTGCAGTTAACAAAACACAGGGAACCTCTAGTAGACAAGCGTTTAGATAATAGGCGACCGGTAGCTGTATTCTTTGATCTGAATTTTGCAGTGTAGCGACTTCCAGATGATACACACAGCTGCTACAGTGCCATCCACTAAAGCATCAGAATGCAATGTAATGATCACTGAACACTCCATATTCGCTCCACTGGGCCCTGACTTAAACGTCTCATTCCCTGTTACTCTTTATAGTTTGCTACATAAGACACAAACATGAAGTATGACATAAAAGTACTGTTGGTGAAAACTGCATGTACAGTATGTATGGAGACATATGCAGTACTGATACGGGGATGAATAGTGGAATAGTTAGAGCGCTGACAGACAAATAAACGCGCGTTCAAAAGAACTCGCTGCAAAGGATACACGGGAAGACATTGAAGCGGCCACTACAGAAGGGTTGGAGGCTGTCCAGGTTGCCGAGAACAGTTCTGACAATTTGCTGAAAACAGAGAAGATATGAGAGTTAAAGAGCGGGAGATAAAGAGAGAAAGCGCAATATAAGTAACGACAGGTCAGAAAGAATCCATTTACTACGAAAATAGACAATTATTTTGTGAATGACAGTGAGTCAACACAACAAATGTGAATGCTGACGGAGGCGAGCAGAATCCATACTTACCTCCAGTTCCTGACTGAAGCAGTTTCCTCCCATAACCTCCTCTCCACTGCAGAAACATATAGCAGTAAGTACACTTTATTTATCAAGCACCTTTGGAAACACAAGGTTACAAGGTGCTGCACAGTGACAGGTTACGACATTAAAAGAAGTAGCGCTACATTAAGGTAAAATTACAGACCATACAATGTTATAAACACAAGACACATATATATATATATATATATATATATATAGGGAAGGCCATTGTGCTGACCTACAGTTTCCTAGTGTGGTTTTTCAGCTGCACTAAGGCTGAGCAGCAGCAGGCACTCCTGGTGGTGGTGGTGGTGAAAACAGCGGGGAAAATCATCGAGACTAGAGCTCACCGCCATATACACCACCCGCTAGCTACGTTATGCGCATAAGATCCTGCTCATCACCTGTTTCATCTGCTGCCCTCTGGGAGAAGATATAGGTCCGTCCGCGCCAGAACCGCCAGACTGGCCCACAGTCTCTACCCTCAGGCAGCGAGGCTGCTGAATAAATAGCCCTTAATCTCTCTGCCTCTCTTCCATCATTATACATTACACTCCTCCATTGCAATAACTGTGAAGTAGATTCTGGATTTTAGGGCTGTCACCTTGTGCATTTGTATTTTGTTATGCCAGTCGAGATGCTTGAACGGTATCTCCTTGTTATTTATACCTGTCTTATTATGACAATGACAATAAAGTATTATTATTATTATTAATTGGGCAATATTTCTCAGTTGAAAGAAACACGATTGGAACACTCTCTTTACATGCAAATCAAAATTCATGTGCCGGTCAAAGTAACTCCCAGCTTTTTAGAGGCTTGCTACACATTAATATGTTATGTATAATGTATGTTACAGTAAACGGCGTTTTATACAGGATCTGACGCACGCTGGAAGGCTGCTGAGCCTTGAGCGTCACCAGCAAGTGCAGTTTAAATAAAAAGACTCTTCTTCAGTCACAAGGAAAAACGGCTGGATCAGTGAAGACTCTTGTTCTGGGATGTTATCTCTGAATAAAGGCAGACAGATGCTGTGGGGCCTTAGATACTCTTTTTTTTTCTTGGCAGATGAAACTAAATGTCAAGACAAACGCAGGTAACACACGGATCAGAGCATGCAATAGTTGCCATTACAGGCAGTAGAGTAACATCTAAGGGAACGGGTCAGTGCTTTGCCTGACGCTCAGCCATCTCCCCAACTGCTTTAGAGGTGGGAGAACATTTTGTAATACTTTGAAGAATTGGAAAGGGAAGCAAAGGATGGAAGGAACCAATGAGCGGGCGCAGCAGGCGAATCACTTCAGTTCGGATTGTAAACATAACTTCTAGTGATGCACTGGATTATGCTTACCCTCATTTTGAGAAAGATCGCCCAAGACGTGTGAACCAGAGCTACTTTATAGAATTGAATCTGTAGCCCAGCACTTCCAGAAATCCTGTCTCTAGCTTGGTTTTGTGATGGCACCCTATTTATTCTGTCACTTGTCTGCTCTTGGCTCATGTCATACTTCCTGCTCGAGGAGGAAGAACAGGTAGGTATTAAAATGAGGCCGTGCAGATGCAAAGACAACGTCTGCCTTGCCTGTAGCTGCTGCCTCCTCTGATCCTGAACTTGTAGATGCGACTGCCAGCTTTGAAGAATCGCGTTTCGGGGGCAGGGAAGGAGAAGGCCTGCAGTGGCATGGCTGACCTCAACTGGTTCGGGCAACAGGAGCAGAAAACAAACAGGTGAATGTATCATTTATTAATGGATGGCCTGCCGGTCATTCCAATAAAAAACACCACCGAGGAACATGTTGAATTCGTTTAGCAGGACATACAGTGTTTGAGATACAGTAGGCTGTAACTGTTAGTCGTGTAAAAACTGTCAGAAATCCCTGGCTCCCCTTCCCCCCCTCTCTTAAAATGACCGTAATGTCGACAGAAAATGGCGACCGCGAAACTGGCAGGTGGGTCGGAGGTCTAACTTCTCTCCATGGCGAAGGACGTCCGCAGTTAAAACTGTGACCGTGAATCAAAACGCGTACTCGCCTCGGGATTGGCTGGACAGGGCGAAACCCCGCCTTCCGGTCGCACGGCCTTCTCTGATTAGCTAGATCTTCTTCCAATCAGGGGCGTCAAAGCAGGTGTCGCTATGGTGACGCCGCCAAAAGCTGTCACGTGACTACTGTCAGCGGACTACGTGTAGTCGTAAACGTTCCTCTGTACAACTCTTCATACGGCAGGTCGTTGCCTAGTTATGCGCCTCTCCTTCAAAAGAATTCAGCTGAAGGGACCCAGATATTTGTTATCTTTAATGGTAGAATCGTATTTAGTGTCGTTCCCACTATGACCAACCGTTTTAACATGTATTAGCTTAGTCTGACTATCCGGGATTGTAATTAAGGATATTAACAAAGCCACTTTGACTAGTCAGAATTTTAATTCAGCGGATTTCACATAATAAATACACTGGACTAATAATGAGGATTTAGGCAAATGCGTGTACTGAGATATCTGAGTTCAAGTAACATTTTGGATGACATTAGCCAATAAGTTGACCTGTTTGTTGTGACCCATATGCCACGAAACACAGCCTTTTCAGCCAGTACCTATAGGTGTGTTTTTCTCTTTTATAAATCTGTCGTTTATCGTTTTAAGACTAGTTCCATATTCTTTTGCTGCCTCATGCTGCTCTTCAGTCGTACTCTCACAAAGTAACATTATGGCTTTTGTGCCCTAACTTTCCCATTCACATTGTTTGTGAACTACCACAAATGTGCAATTAAAAAACTATGACATTTTCAAAGTGTCTTGTGTTGAGAATTGTAAAGAATTACACCGGAGACTCACTTTTAAACCACTATTAAAACAATTCATTCAGGACAGCATATACTAGACGTTTTACAGCCGTAGAGGAAATACATTTACAAACGCAATTAAAACACGAGAAGGAAACAATAGTGTGGAGGTGCGTCTCACTCTTCGCCCTCAAAATGAACGTAATGTCTACAAAGTAGCGCGTCCAGAAAGCCAACTTCACCCTGCGCGTCAATGAGACGCCTCGGGATTGGCTGGACAGGGCGAATTCCCGCCTCCTGGATAGCTTAGCCGTCTTTGATTGGCCAGATCTTCTCCCAATCAGCGGCGTCAGAGCAGCGTCACTACGGCTACGACGGAAACCGCCCAGAGAGTCACATGACCGTCAGCTGACCCACCTGTAGCAGAAAGGAGTAAACAGTCAGCGGGTGAAGCGAAACGGAAGGTCATGTCTGCCTTTTTATTACTCGTGACATCATTTCCTTTCACGTTTACTGTAGTACGTGAATATTTATGCGCCCCCCCCCCTCCCGCAAAAGCGTTCAGCCAACAGGTGAGATGACAACGTGTACTGTCTTAAAAACGGCGTGACAATCAAATGTTTGCTGCCACATATTGTGACGTCGAATCTTTCTAAAACGGCACCATTGTAACGTGCTGCGTAGCTTTGTGCAGGTGCGTTGCGTTTGTGCTGCGCAGCTACGACGTTATAACACTGCGGCGGTCCAGCGTTCTGAAAGTGTGCACAATGTCTGTACTCGCTTGTCACACACAGTCCAAACTGGGTACAAGAAGAAGAAGAAGCAGAAGCAGAAGCAGAAGCAGCACCTGTCAGATCAGATGTCTTCCTCCTCTTCCACTTCTGCCCTCCTAAATACCGGGGTTCAGATGCCCCTCCTGGGTTTGGGGACCTACAGGTTGCTGGATCCTGAAGATGTGTACCGGGCTGTGGACGCAGCGCTGGCTGCTGGTTATCGGGCCTTTGACAGTGCAGCCGTCTACAGGAATGAGGCGGACCTGGGCCGAGCCCTGAAGGAACTCCTGCCCAAACACGGTCTAACCAGGGAGGATGTGTTCATAACCAGGTGATGCGTTTAGGCTCACGTGCCTTCCAACGCTATGTGACTTTTGTGGTATTAAAGTTCATAATGCTCTTTGGTTCTGGCAGTTTCGTGAATGTGCGCGTCATCTTGGATACAGCTGGAAGATAAAAACACACTGAACCCCATCACGTGAATACTTTTCTCGGAGACCACATGGGGGCACTGGAGCTCAGTCAAAAGCACAGTGTGCAATTCTCAACAACCCTCCTCTCTCTCTCTCCTTCTCCCTGCAGTAAGCTGGGCCCCAAGGATCAGGGTGAGAGGGCCATGGAAGGAGCCCACAACAGTCTGTCTCAGCTGGACTCGGGTTACATTGACCTCTACCTGATCCACTGGCCCGGCACACAGGGTCTGGTAGTGACTGACCAACGCAACAGAGGCAAGGATACGTAACTGTGCATGTATATTTATGTTAAGTAATGCTTTGCGTTGGCCAGAAGTATCAAGTGTTTTTGTCTTTTAAAGAAATGCTCCCCTCACTGAGAGATAAGAGTCACGCTGTTATCTCACTTTCCTCCTCCACAATGTAGCCGTACTTGAGTAGGACTGATGATGAGGTGCGTATTAATATTTGATTCCAGGCAACCGAGCTCAGAGTTGGGCCACACTGGAGGAGCTGCACGCCCAGGGGAAGCTGAAGGCCATAGGAGTGTCCAACTACACACCAGCACACATGAGAGAACTGATGCAGAGCTGCAAAATCCCTCCTGCGGTGCTACAGGTAGAATGCATGAGAGTGAGAGGAGGACAGGTGGCATGTAGTAGCACACAAATGTGTTATAGGCACTTGGTTTTCTTCTTCTTCAGGTAGAGTTTCACCCACAGCTGTGCCAGACAGAGCTGAGGAGAGTGTGTGAGGAATATGGAGTGTGTCTTCAAGCCTACTCCTCCTTAGGGAAAGGAGCGCTGGTCACTGACCCCGTGGTCATGGAGGTGGCAAAGAGCTGTGAGCGCACACCTGCACAGGTAAACGCACACAAAGCATCTTGATTAATGTCTTTTTTTGGGACCAGGCTCACATAATCAATGTTCAACAAATAACATTTTAGCACAGTCACTTAGGTCTTATGTTCTGCTGCAGGTCCTGTTGCGCTGGGCTGTGCAGCAGGGCGTCCCGGTACTCCCCAAGTCGTCAAATCCAGCCAGAATAAAGGACAACGCCAGACTTTTTGACTTCACACTGAGCGACACACACATGGACAGGCTGTCAGCGTTGGACTGTGGGCACAAGTACTGCTGGGATCCATCAGAAGTGGCTTGATACTCCACTGGCGGCGCAAACATCGTCTTCCGTGATGCCCCTTTAATGCTGCTGCTGTTCACTTCTGACAGGCAGTAATGCATTGTGGGAATCCACCACCAGAAAAAGTGGGAAATTGAAGTTAAGATACAGAAAGCTCAGTTATAATTGTTCTGGGTTGCCAGCAGATTTCACATAATGCACTGGACTAATGTATTGAAGATGTAGGCAAATGTATGTACTGATATCTGAGAGTTCAAGTAACATGTGGGCCAATGTTTCCCTGTTTATTGTGACTCATGCCATGAAACACTGAGCGCCTTTTCAGGCAGTAGGTGTGTTGCCTATTTACATTTTTTTCTCCCCCGTTTACAAATCTGTCAGTGTGCCATCATTTTAAGACTAGTTCCATATTCTTTGTTAGCTCAAACTGGACTTTAACCATACTCTTACAAAGTAAACTTGTGGCGTTTTGTGTTTTTAGCTTTCCCATTTGAACTGGATGAATTAAAACACTCACATTAAAAGCACTCTTAAACTTATTTATTCAGGACAGCATATACCAGAAGATTCACAGCTGTAGAGAAAATACATTTACAAAAGTCATTAGAAAATTAAAAGGAATCCAACAAAACAAAAAGGAAATATTAGAATTCAATTTCCTCCATACACGTCTCCAGATTCAAGTAATACCAAGGATGGTTGCAAAGCTCCTGGAGCCCAGGCAGGTGTTTCCTCTGGGGTATGTTTGCTGTCAAAACCATGACTTGTGGCTTTTCCAGCCAAAATCTGTGTTCGCCATTATGTTTTCCTCACAGTTGTGACAGCAAACTCACCTCCACATTATTGTGCTCCCCCCCCCCTTCTTTTTCTTTTTCTTTTTCTTGAGCGTAGTATGTGACAGCGAGCTGCAAAGTTTAAGGCGGTAATTGGGTAAACAGACAAGGCTGACTGTGCGGTGTCACATCACAGGTTACAGCATGTTCAAGGCAGTTCGTAATGATATGGTACTCTCTTAAATTCCAGCTTAACTTTATTTTCATGAGAGCATGAAGCATTCACATCTGGCCCCAAGCTCTCAGCACCATATGCATACTGCATACTACTTGTGTCAAAGTACAGGTACTGGTCTACTAGGAGTGACTGGTTAAAATGTAACACTACTTGTCATGACAGCACAGTTACTTAAACACTCATTCCTGACTTCCCTGTTAGTCTGCGTGAGAAATCTGATATCACAACGCGGTGCAGTCCAACTGTATTAATTGTGTTGGGAGCTTTATACCAGATACCAATTCAATTTACAGGGCCACCCAAATGTTTCAGCCAATTCATTATACACAGTCAGGATGACATATTATGTTACCAAACACACGGTGGGGGTGAATCTTAAAAATAAAAAAATAAAAAGGCTGTGCCCATTCAGACTGTCTAGAATTCTGATTTAAAAAGTGTCCTCAGCCAAGTTTAGAAAAAAGCAATAAAAAAAAAATAAAAGTGGAGCAAAGTTTCAGTTCGAAGACAATACAAATGCTTTAGCCTGCACACCCTGCAGGCCGAGAGGAAGAGATTAAGACGAGCAGAACAAACCTATTACCATTTTCAATAATCACATATTGATAAACAAGTCACAGATAGACCAATCATATTTACCCAGCTGTGTAGAAGCGCTGGCGTTAGTTTAGAATCCTTTATGTGAATCATAACTTCCATAAAGGTGGTGTGTGTAGTATGTGCCAAGTAATCCTCAAAAACCTGAATACGTAAAATAGCACTCCTAAGACCGAAGGCTTGATAGGTTAACATCCCGTTTTATTTACACCCCAATGCAGATTAAATTGCAAAACAACTTGTTTTATAAGCCCAACGGGACTGGAAACTGATTTCACCAAACAATCTCTGCATCAGTGTGGGGGGTTAAATCCCATACACCTGTGTATACATGTGACTCGAAATCCACCGGGTACAGAGCCACGGGGGCCAAAAGGCTAGTGTATTGGCTCCTTGTACAGCAGTTAATTCATCCCCAGCCTCATCTTCAAATATGCACAGAACATTTATCACAACAGCCATGGATTGTTCACTGCCTACTGCTAGGTCAGCCAAACGTATTAAATAGCACGGTAACCTCATAAAATAGCAACTTGTCAAATAGAATTCTGACTAAACCACGTAGCTTGTGTCCCCTGCCATTTGATAAAATATTAACAACATATTTACACATAAAAATTCCAAAGTCTGTTTTTTTTTTGGTGTTTTATTTATTTATTTATGCTAATGCAAGGCTTTAAAAAGATAAATTCATGTTGGTTTGTGCTTTTATATGTACGATTACTGTCATTTTCTTCAGATATAATCTAACCCTGAAGTTTTACAAAAGATATTATTTCTGCGTCGCCGGAGATTGTCCTTGTACACGATTGTTCTTCTTTTGATACATTTTGAGATGTAAAGTAGTTAATGATAGTCGAGCACAGTTGCTTGAACAGTACTGGCTTGCAGGTAGCAGAAAAGGAGGCTGGATGAAGGCCCGAGTTGAATACTTTTTAAAAAAATCCTTCCATTTTTTTTTATACTCTTTCCTCTGCTGCCTACAGGTCATTTTGGCACACAATTACAGTGACCTCCATTAGCTTGTGGTCATTGGACACAAACCTTTGGAGCATTAGTGACGCACTGGCATTGGTGATTTCCTCAAGAAAATGAGGAAGGAAATTCTAACAGCATTCAAGGTGGCCTCCGGTGATTTGGATTTCACTCCATTTATCTCTCCATCCACAGTACATTGCATAGTGCTGATGGGAGAGACAACTGAAATGGTGCGCATTTCTTAACTGAGTGGCCACCCTTCACTTCCACCATCCACTTATATAGCAAGTCTTTGCTTGGACACTCCAAGCGATCATCTCTCCCCTCTAGGCCCATCATTTGATCCATTCTGTGGGGTTCTCCTTATGCCCAATGGACTTATACCCTTTCACAGTAGGCTGCCCAACAATACCGTAACATCACAGCCAAGACAAATATAAAGAAATGTATTTAAATGTAGTTATCAGTGACATATAAAACAACGTGACTAGGATGGGACACTTAGCCACGCCTTTTTGTGTTTGGATCTTTCTCTTTTTGATCAAAACCAACCTTTCTTCCGTCCCCCTTTCTCAGAGCAGGTCTCATTGGTCCCATCATAATTGTTCTCTTGGCTTCCCCATTACTGTCTTCTCATTCCCATCGATTCCTCAGACCTGGCAGCGCTCTCGTTTCCTCTCCCGGCGCCTACTCAGTGCGGTGTGTGTGGTTTTCGTGGTGGTTGTTCTCGCCCTCGGTCTCCTGGTGACTAAAGAGGTAGCTCCACCAGCTTTTAGAGTGGTGCATCTGTTTGGCCGTCCCAGCGCTCCTCACCTTCTTCATTTCCTGCGCAAAATAGAGACATAGTGTGAAGTTACACTAGGAAAAGTCTAGTTTTGTTCCTGATTAAGTCATTCTAGTACATTAGTCTGATTCTGGCATAATCATACCATTCTTGCCCCCCTTTCCCCAACCATGCCAAATATATCTATACAGCCACTGATCCCTCTTTTAAACCCTCCTTCCACCCTCTGACCCTTCATTCTCACCCCTTTATCCAGCAGGCTGTCAAACTCATCGCTCATCCTCCGAAGCTGCCGGCCGTATTTCTTGGCTGCCCACAAGGCGGGAGGAGCGGACTTGGACCGGCCCCTGAATGGCGCTCCCTCAGTGGGCGTACAAGCCTCGTCTTCCCCCCTCGCCTGTAGCTCCTCGTCTCTGGAGACCGTGGAAGCGTGGGACTCTGAGTTCAGCCTGATTCGACCGGTCGCTACAGGGGAGAGGCAAAAGGAGAGCAGGTCTAGATCAACAAAAGACACTGAAAGCGAACAATAAGAATATAAACAGAGGAACACGAATCACTAGTTATGACTGGAACAATGTGTTCCAAAACTTCAAACTATGTTGCTAAAATACAAATAACATCTCCCTTCACCGCTTTGAATAAGCTAGAGATATTTAAAATGTGAAATTGGTTAGCTTGCGTTTCAGCTTAACTAACAATGCAATCTCGTTTGAATATTCCAAAGTACATCACAGTGAAACATATGTGAGAAAGACCAGGTTCTATTGCCACAAACTGAGGCATAAGAGACAAGAAAAGCAGACATGTTGGGGAGGGAGAGAGAGAGAGAGAGAGAGAGAGAGATGAATGAGTGGTTTGTTGCTCCAACATAAAATGTTTATTTGTGCAAGAATCCCATCTGCATTGCAGCAGCTGTTGTAGACAACTAGTCTGGAGCAGAAAACATAACAGGTCCTCGCTTTCTTTTTCTACTGCTGACACACACTGCAGTTGAAGTTGGAATACTTTGATACTTTGAGGCTCACCTGGAGCAGGTCGTGGTTAAGGATGCTAATGCCTTCTGTGGCTCTGTTCCCAAGTTCTTTAGTTTGCCATTTCCCACAATTCTTTTGAGATTTCCTACCTGCCGTTCTGAGCTCAGGCAGGGTGAGGGCGTGGCGCGGCAAACCCTGCTGCTCCTGTTGGGCCGATGATTGGTTCTTTTCTGCTTCCTCTGCCTCCTCCGATGGATCTGACTCGCTGTCGGAAAGTGTGAAGGTTGCAGCCATCGTGGCATCTGCAGAAGGATGGATACAAGAACATTTTTAAACAGGGATACAGTAAAATCCCCAAGTTACCGTGTATTGCAGACAGGGAAATGTCCATAGATGCAAATACTGTACAGAAATTAATGTTAATGAGTTGGTACATTATTAAGTTAATATTAGTGTTGCCATGCACTTGCAGCACATGGGAGAACTAGGAAACAGACACAAGGCATGTTGTTCAATGACCAAAACATACATCTCTACTATGAAGAAGAGCGAGGTGCAAAAAGTGGCTGGCTGTGGCAACTGTGCTAGCTAATTATTCAAGAATCATAAAATGGCACCATCCATTGTATCGATGATGTCTACACCCTGCAGGCTATCTGGCTGCCCCTGCCATTAGCCAGTCCAAAGGTATTCAGTGTTACAAGCCGCGAGATAAGGCTCGTTTCGACAACGCAGACCCATGTTTGACATCGTTAACGACTTGTTGCTACACTGTAATTATTAAACCAGCCAAAGCACCTTCGCCGGTCAACACAGCGACTCGCTCGTTACGTTGTTGACTGAGGAGGACAAAAGAAAAAACTTCTTAGAGGGCGGAAGCTAGTGAAGGGCTACATTGGCTAACGACGCGTGTAAAGCGAATGGTTATGAACACGTTTCCTTACCCGACATCTTTAGTATGTGCGCCGGAAAAGTGCGAGAGTGTCTTCAGCTGGGCCCCATGCGGCCGCAGCTGTTGTTTGTGTTGTCGGTGTCTTGTCTTTTTCCTGTACAACAACAGTTTAGCTCCGCGCTCACCCAATCGCCGCGCGTCACTGCACCGCCGCTGCGCGCTGACGTCACTGTTGCGAGCTAAAACTGGGCTGGGTCTTTGTTTGTCTCGCCCGGCTTACCGTAATAGTCCGTGTAGAGGAGCAGCGGGCTTTAATATGGACTGAGATATAGGAGTGCCTTAAAAAATTGAATGCATCTGGGAGAGAGTAAGACAATAAATGTGGAACTACAAAGAGAAATAAATAAATGTGGATATATTATTTTTTCGCACCATGGCACACTGAAAGACCCCTTCATTTGCTTAACGAAGCCGAAATGTAAATAAACAAAGAAATGTAGAAAGGAATGCAAAGGGAAATAATACATAAATACATTTATAAACTAATAAGTACAATGGAAGATTAAGTGGGAAAGTAAAAAAAATAGTGGAAATTATATGCAAAGGCAAATTAATACAGAAATAAATATAGAAATGTTCATTTATTTAACATTTTATCAATTAATTAATGCCTATATTTATTTTAAATACTATGTTTGGTGAATTTAATGGCATATTCATTCATTGAGTCTTTAATTTTTGATTATGTACGTTCCGGTGTTGTCTTAAAAGTCGAGTTTCATTCATCATTCTTGACCTTGGGAAGAGCAGCTGACAAAATAAATGAATGTACAGACATACAAACAGACAGGCATTTATGGAAATACCTGTTTGGGCTTGGCTCATTTTAGGTTGCCTGCTGATATTAATGCTGTGTGTCATTCTCAAAAATAGAGGCTAAAGGTGAATCAACAGGACAGGGAGGGCAGAACCCATGCTACACCACCAGATGTTGAGGCTGATAAGGAGAGGGTGGGGCAAGAGACTGTAGGCATGCAAGTGTAAACACACAGATTATACCGTCTCTTACTGAACATATAGTCATCCAGTAAAGTCATTTTAAATGATTTATATTTGCAATAAGACGTGTTAAACAAGCACCAAACTGATAGCAAGAAACAGGAAGGACATCAACGTGTTGTCAAATCTGGTGTTGCCTCCGTTTTTTTCTTCTCTTTTCTCTTCTTCCTTCCTGAGATGTGACAAGGAGACAAGGAGAGGATAGAAAACCCTGCTGGTCAGTTTGTTGTCATACCTTGTATGAGCAGCAGATGGGGTGGCGAGACCACAAACGGATCTGTTCTGACATGCTGAGCTGTGTTTCTCATTGGTCATACTGCCTCATCTCTTGCCACAGGTTGGTTTGTTTCTTGCGAAAAACAAAAAAAATGGAAAATCCCCACAAGTTGTGTCACATGTTTGATTGCTGTAATAACACATTTTGCAACATGTAGGAAATGTTTCATGATCAGGATGTCAGGACGGAATTACATAAAATCCACATCAATGGAAAATTCACTGTTTCTCATTTCTGCTTATGTGAAAAACTCGTCTTCTCTGTCCCTTAGTGTTTGTACAAAATCATTACAGTAGAGCAATATGTCTGTATGGCACTGTATACCCTCTACTGACTCTGTCTCTACTTTGCTCTCTTGCACTTTCCTCACATCAACGCAGGCGAGACCATGCAATTATCTACCATTTATATCTAGAGCTGCCTCTTTTCCTCTTCTCCTCCTCTCCACCATTCTTCTCCCTCCCCTCTCTTGCATTAAGAGCCTCTTGTGAGATTAGAAACAAACTGTGTCTGTTTTTGCAAAGTCACTAAATGACACTTGAGTCGGGAGGAGCAGACTGTTTTTGTGGAAACTGTGATGGGATGCGATGCAGCTTCTTCCAATTCAGCGCATTCCAAGTAATTCTAATGTGAGTTTCTGAGCTTAGGCGAACATGCAACGTCAGCCCAGTCAGCTTTTCATACACTGGTGTAAGGATGGAGCAGCTCTAGAAAAGGACTTGTTTCTTTTGATCTCTATTTTTGGAGGGATTATAGAAATAAAATGGGAGTTCTCTTTTTGCTTGGATTTGTGTGCTGTTTGAGAACCATACAGTTATTATCCATTCTAGTCTGTATGTGGTGTGTGTGTGTGTGTGTGTGTGTGTGTGTGTGTCTGAGACAGAGTAAAGCCATGTATGCACTAACTTTGTAGCATTTAAAAGCCATAAAACTACCATCCTTCAAAGTCTTTGAGTGAGAATTGATGTTATGCAGTTTCTGGTACAAGTAGAATCATTTTCACACACACACACAACCATGGATGGATGGAGAGTGTGTGTTTGTGTATAAGTCTGCAGCATTTGAATGTAATCTGAAGGAGCCATACAATTAACATCCATTTATATCTCCCTGTACCAACCTCGCCCTGCCTCCCTGCCCCTCATCTGCCGGTTATTTTTGGAAACGGAGGCGTATGCACTCCCACACTGTCTCCAAACCACCACTCAGTGTGTGTGTGTGTGTGTGTGTGTTTGTGAGCAAATGAGGCAGCGTTTCCAAGCGGCTCCCAAAATGTTCCTTCAAATTGAATGCCAGGGCCGACACCGCCTGTCTGCTGCCACCGCAGCTTCACTCGCTGTCCTTTCAAATGTTTTCCCCTCTCTGCAGACCCACAGTTCAGTCTGTTTCCTGGAGCTGAGGTGGATGTAGAGCAGGTTTTGAATTATTTGAAGTGGGAGAACTTAGAGAGAGGAAAAGAAAGCTGGTGTGAAAAATAGAGGATGATTTGGTTTCTCACTTCCAAAAAAGATGAGAAGCACAGCCGAAATGCAGACAGTATGAACCAGACACGGAGGGAGGGAGGGGGGGACGTGCGCAGACATGGGAGCTGAAAAAGCAACAGATGAAAGACCAAAAGTGAAGGCAGACCAAGCGATGAGAGAAGTCTCTGGTAGTGAAGAGGAAGAATTAAGGTAATAGAAGAGCAGAAAAGGTGGCAGCATATGTAAGTCTCTTGGAAGACAGAGATTAAAGGAATGGTGTGTGAGACAGGAACGTGGAAAGAGCAAACTTAACCTACATCAGAATAAATACACTCTTCCAGCTCATTCAACTTGAGGCCTTCCGTCGTTGCTCTCAGTACATGCTCATTATACACGGGCCGCTCCCTCGCTGTGTAACTAAGTCACTCTGTGATCACAAGGCTGGCATATGGCAGCTTTCTAATTTGATCCACCCCACCCTTGTGCAGCCTGCCGGTCGTCTAACCCAGCTCTTCTTAAACTAAAGTTTTGAACTAAAAATGGGTTGCTGACTTTTTCTCCAGTGAACAAAAAAAATCAAAAATGCCCAGCTCAACAAGACATTTGACCAGGACAGATGTTGACATCTCCATCTTCTTATGACGAGTGAAACATCCGTCATAGGCTTGAGGAAACGTTACTTTTCACAGAGCAAATAAAGTTGTGTGTCAAGACGCTGACTCTTGTTGCTTGAAAATCCCCAGACTCAGTCTTTAAAGTTAAGCTGGAGGCTAAGCTAAGCTAACCGTCCCCAGGCTGTAGCTTCAGTTTTGATGTACGGACACGAGAGTGGTATCAATCTCCTCATCTATCTCTAGAAAGTGAACAAGCATATTTTTGCAAACTTTCAAAGTATAAATAATAATAATATACTAATAATCTTTATTTATAGAGCACTTTTCTAATAAAAACACAAAAATAGCCTTCCGAGTCCTGGCTCCGCTAAAGGTTAAAACCCAGATTAAAATAATTAAACCCTGCCTTGACTTTAGTGGACACACAGTCCCACCCATGCCTGTTCTCTGTTTTGTCAACTTACAGTACAAGCCACACACATTCTCATCCAGCCCTCTTTCAACCCTCTAATATCATCAATTATGGTTGGGCTGTTTTCATGTGGTTGGACTGGTGTGTGTGTGTGTGTGTGTGTGTGTGCTCAGACAGCTAATGTAGACTGGCATGTATACATGCTGGCCTGAAGCATATGTACTCCATATGTGAACTTTAAGGTGTACACTGGCACATGCCTGTCATTATATTGTCTAATGATAGTTAATGAATGGTTGCAGTATTTCGTTTTCCACCCAAAAAGGGCGCTGTGACCTGCTCAGGCTGTGGAAACAAGCTCATGATTTGGATGCAGTGTCCTGTTTCTCAGACCCGCCACCTTCAATTTAGTGCATCATGGAATATAACCTTGCACAAGTTCAGGTTTTTAATAATTCTCAGCTTGCTGTAACTAAATAAGAGATCGTTAAGTAAGCGTCCGCTATCACTATAAATGATCACAATGCCGCTTTAATGCAGTTAATTCAGCTTTTGTTGGCTAATCATTTTATGGATTTCTGATTCTGAAAAAAAAAAAAAAGTGTAAATTTCTCCACTGTGAGACGAATAAAGGATTTATGATGTCTGTCACTGTGAAGCTCTGCCCGCAGCAAAACATATTTTCATGCTTCACATCTTTATTATGGTAGAGCCACCATGCAGTACGGTGCCACACAGGAAAGCCATTTGCAATTTCTCTTGGCCAAATAAAATTAAAGTCTTTTATCAACATAGTGAGGTGAAAATTTTATTGTAAAAGACCAAATACATTTACTTAACATGGGCTTAAGGAGTTTGTTTGGACAAAAGTGCCAGTGACTAAATTAGTATTCTCTACAAAGATATAACATTTCTCTGCACTTAAAAACCAGCAGAAAATGTAACATTGCTTTGTTTGCTGACCCGCTATACTCGACTTTTAGAACTGCAGAAATTCCCCAATATAGCGTATACTGTTCTATCAAATTTTTATTTAATTATTTTTGTCGAAAATTTGTTTTTCACATGACACTAAGTTATGAATATTTTGTGTAGGTTTATTTTAGTCACATGCATTAATGGCCCTATGATTTGAACAAAAAGGTTCTGTCTAACTTGGTTCTATAAGGTTACGCTAATACATGACACTAAAACAAATACAAACTAAGTTGTGATTTGTTTATTATCTTGTTTGAACTTGAAACGGTGATTTTATTTCACCAGCAATCTAGTATAACAGACAGCTAGCTTTGCTAAGTGTAGTTATGCAGCTCATTGTAACATTTGTGAGCAAGAATGAACATTGTCAGTCAAAACTCAAGTTACTGCAATGACTTTAGACATGACAGCGATGATGGCCAGAATTCTACTATGTAGGAATCCCAAAAATAGAACAAGGAAAGAAAAAGCCTCTGCAGAAATGTGTTGGAAATCTTTGATCGTAGTGTGTAAATTTAAAAACATGTAGCAGAACTTTATAATTCCTTGTAATATTCTCATATTATTATTATATTCCGAGTTCCTTTAGGATGCCTGTCAGCCTGCTAATCACAGGTATTGTATCATAGCAAGGATGTATAACAATTATTAGGTTTGGTGACATTTGCAGTAGCTCTGCACCATGCCTGTTTTCCTTCCCATCTTTCACTACAGGAGTGTGTAATCTATCCTTTAAGATTTTATTTGTTTTGCCTTGACAGTGATGAGAGGCAGGAAATTGGATGGAGAGGCGCAACATGGTACAAAGCAAGATGCATTGTCAGCCCAGATGAGAGCACATGGTATCTGCATTAGTAGATTTGTCTTCCTCATTGACTTAATCTCTCCATCTTTCTCATTTCATCTCCTCAAAGCCTCTCAACATTTTCCCCTTTTATGCTTCTATTGTGTCTGTTCTTCCATGTCTCTGCCCATGTCCATCTTCCATGTCTATCACATTTTGTCCATGTGTTCTTATCCAAGCTCTCTCTAATTCTCTCTCCTGAAGTTTCACTTCTGCCTCCCTCTCTCTCTCTCTCTCTCTCTCTCTCTCTCATTCTTCCCCATCCTCTCCTCTTCCCCTTGTCTATCTGGGTTGCTGACTGAACTAGTTCATGTAGCGCCTGCTAGCTGATGGCCCCTGTTTAATTGATGTTGTGCGATAGAAACAAGCTGCTTTTTGGACTCAGTCAGGTGGTAACAACACTTTAAGAGCCGGACCTGAAACAAGAACAAGCTTAAAATCAAGAGGTAAATAAAACGTTTTGGGGTGAATTTGATTTCACATTTGGTCTCTTTCTTTGGAGATAAAAGCTTTCCATCACGCAAATTGGTGGAATTCATAAGTGATCTCCACAGTCTCACAGTTCACTCTGGTAGCGCTTTTCTTTGCAAAGTTAAAGAAGTGCTGTACAACACTATAGAGGGAGCAGCACAATTAAATTACAAACCATTGAATGGTAATGAGAACGTACACTGACTGCTGGCACCAGCTAGTCCCAGTCAGCAGAAATGGGATAAGTAACGGTGACATTAGCATAACAATACAAATCTGCATAAAAATAATTAAATAAAGGCTGTGATAGATGGCCATCATTACAAGGAAAGGAATTGGAACACATTTGCCAATATCCTAATGTTCTTTTCATCCCACTTCTGTTCCTTAAAACCCATCATATTATTCATCTCAACTATATCCTCGCAGGTCCAGTCCCTTCTGCAGGCCAAAGCTCCAAACTGCAATGTCAACACAAGACATGTATATAAAAATTAGATCTGTGTGTCTGTATGCTTGTGCTGCATGTGTCTGTGTGTGTGTAGTGATATGAATCATAGGTCAGTATTGCTCGAGGGGAGAAGAAACAGAGGAGACAGAAGTGAAGAATTGCACTTTGGGACCATTTTCCCTGCAACACCCCAGGTTATACTGAGTGGCATGAACGTGTGTGTATGTATGTGTCTGTGTGTGTGAATAAGATATTTTGCACCTGTATGCGTTTCTATTTAACATTTGTGTGTGTTCTCCTGTCTGTGGATGAACAGAGACAAAGTTAGAGGTCACATCTTTATGTTGTTTTGTGTGCGCGCACAAATTATAGCATTATTGGAACGTGTGCGCATGCTTGCTCACAATTTGAAGCAGAGTGTCTTTTGTCTTTTGCGGACACGTGCCATGGAATACACACGATTGCGCTTGAAGTCAGATTTATGGGGTAGGGTTGAAAAAAAATGAATGTGAATGTGCAAACCTGTAGAGCACTGTCACAGTTCTAGTGGCAACTGCGAAATGAAATTTCCCCTTAGGACTTGTTTCACTTGCATTGAACTCCCCCCCCCACTCCCCCCCGTGTCATTTTTAGGTTACAATTATGCAACAGCAGCAAAGTGCAGAGGGGCAGGAGAAGCTCCGTTGGCGTAGACAAGAAATGTGTTAATCGCGGCCGTGGTGCGGATGTACATCACAGATAGATGATTGAAGAAACACTTCTTGTTTTGTTGCTGACATTCAGTTTGAGATGACAGCTCAGTGCCACCTTTTGGTAATGCCGGCATCATCTGGCCCTCGGAGTGCATTTCCATTTTCACGAGTTACAATGAGATCAGGCAGGATAGATGCAGGGGTTCTCTGTGTGTGTACTGTGTGAGTGTGTCTGTCGTGGATCTGATTGGTTTCAGCCTCCTGATTAATCAGCTGCTCCATTTCAACACTGACCAATAACCCAGCAGGCTGATGGAGGTGGTCCACATCTCATCTGAATATTTCGTGTGTGTGCGTGTGTGTGTGTGTGTATGTGTGTGTGTGTGTGTGTGTTAGTGCACGTGGCGGTTGCTCCCAGAGCCATGTAAGCACTCAGCAATCGACTTTTGTTGTGCTTGATGACCAACTAATGACCAGAACGCCACAGTGACAGATGCTTTGATGCACTTGTATGGTCGTTAGAGCTATAATAACCTTGATTGGACCGAAAAAACAAAACCCAGTGGGTGTTGGAGCGAGTGTGTTTCTGCGTGGATTCGTGTGTCTGGACATGACTGTGGGTGTATGTACAAGCAGGCAAGAGTGTATTAACCTGCATATTTTAGCTGGTGTGACAGAGAAACGCTGTAGCGTCGCCTGTGACGCTCATCTTTTGCCTTTCAAATGATCAAGGCTCATTTCCTCCGAATGCCTGTCATCATCATTTAGTTGTGTTTCACAGCTCCCCTATGGACCATACCCAGCGTGACTTACAATTGCTTTGGTGGCCCGACACAATGAGTCTGAGGCGTCTTATGAATAATCAGGGGCCAACAAAGCTTTATAAGGTTAGAGATAAAGCAGAATGGCTTGATTAGTGGACTACTGCGTAATCATGTCCAATATTTGAGATGTCTTCAGGAGTGCATGAGAGGATTCTGAAATGGGATTTGGGGAATCTGGCCTCGATTAGCCTTTATTTACTGAAGCTAGTTTCTCTAATCACAGTAGCTCCATTCCAGCAACACCCTGCAACAAATAAATATCAGTCTGTGGTTGAATTCTGTCTCTATGCCTTATGATACTCTTAGGAAAGAACGCACTAATATGTGCTATTCCTATATAAGAAGTGAAAGGGATGTGATTGCAGTATAAAACCAGATTTAGACACTTATTGTGAAACAGGTGTATGGAATACGTGCTAACAAGGTCAAAAGGTTATTGTTCATCTTGGCTTTAAAGGAATTGTTCAACTTTTAGGGCTCTTTTGCTGTGAGTTAGATGAGAAGATTGATACCACTCTTATACCACTTATACTCAGTTAAATATGAGCCTTAGCTCTGAGTCGGGAAATATCTTGGCACATAACGCCCTTAAAACCACAGCTTTTAATTTTTTACACTGTTTTTTGTATGGATTAAGTAAAGAATACATAATGTGTTAATTAGTGAACTTTGGAGATGCTGGTAGGTGTTTTTTTGTGTTGAGCTGTACCTGTTTGAATTTTTTCGGTCCCAAGCTTTACTTTAAGACGAGCTGTGACTTAGATATGCAGCGAGGGAGCGGCCCATAAAACAAAAACCTTTTCTTTTTTCCCCTTCAGTTTTTGTACAGACTAAACAAGTTAGATGTAACACACTAATTAGTGAGCTTTGTATGTGGTTGTAGGTGGATTATGTTACCCATTGCTAGCAGATTCCTTCGGTTTCCACTCTTTCTGCTAAGCTAAGCTAACCGGCTGCAGTCAGTAGCTTCATATTTAGCATACAGACATGAGAGTGGTATCGGTCTTCTCATCTAACCCACGGCAAGGAGGCAAAAACATGTGTTTTCCAAAATGTCAAGAATTTGGTTTGCACTGTAATGTTCTAAAAAAATCACCCCCACAATAGAATACATGCATTTTGAATAGGAAGCACGTGTTATATTTCTGAATACAATAGAGTAGTAGCAAGTGTGTTGCATTGGTGCTTGCTGATAGCTACACTGAACGCAGCCAGTGTAGACCAGCATTAGGGGGACGAGTTTAGGGAACAGCGGCAGGGGACAAATCAGTGTGAAGAAGAACTAGCCTAGTTTTAAACTGGCTTTTGTGCTGCGCCAAGTGTTTGTCTGCCAAAGTCCGTGGGATACTTGATGGAAAGCAGCATGTATTTGTAACCCAGGTCTGCAGTAGGGTGAGGAGAGGTGCTACATATTGTTCGTCCAGGGAGTCAATCCAAAGGCAGCTTGAAAAGTGTCTTTACTGAGCAACGCAATACAGATGTCACAGCCTGCAACCTCGGTACCAAACGAAACCGTTTCCTAGTCTTTAATTTTCCACTTGGGCTGAGGTATCTTAGTAACTTGGATTTGAGTGTGTATGTATCTGCATGGACATTTTGGAAGACCGCTGTCATCTTGGCACCAACTAACAGGCACCCACCCAAATTAGTTTGACCCTCGGCCAATTAAAAATGAAGTATTTCTGAAGTAGTATCTGTATTGCACACGTGAACACTCATTATTTCTAGAAAGATTAGTAACATGACAACTTATTCTTGTAAATTGGAAAAGAAACATTTTTTTCCACGCTCCTAATAAAAGGTCTTGAACCTGAAGCCAAGATACTGTATAGTACCATATACCAACTGGGTATTGTGTGTATGGAAGCAGTGTACACCACCATTAGGTCGTGATCAGGTAAAAGGCTGTTTTTACTCATTGCTGAACTGAGAGAGCTTAAAGGGCAAGAGGAGTGTTACAGTGTTCACATTCAATGCCTCCCTTATTAGAGCTAGTTTGCTAGCGCGGAGAATCAAAGTGGGTAATGTTGCAGAAACATTCCAATGAAATATGGTCTCTGGAAGGTTAGTCTTTTCTCAAACAGACTGTTTGGGTGTCTGCATGTGGAGCCATTTGAAGAACCAAACTACTTATGTTTTACGTGTTTTCTGGACCAATCTCATACTAACAAACCGTAGTAAGCTCTCATGAAACACAAACTTGAACCATCCTGTTACATGACGAACCGAACTGTAACCAAGGTGTCTCAAGCTAAAGAACCGACTTAATATTTCATGGAGAACAGCAACTACCCTCCAGGCAGAAACGGTTCACACTGCTGCTTCCTGCTTCCATGCTCTGTTGTATAGCTGTCATTTCCAGCTATATTACAGTAGTGAGACAGAAGGCGCCGCTTATACTCTCATTGCCATAGAAACTGGGTAGAAATGTAGCTTTCTCTGAAGATAGCATTGGGATTTGTTTGGCAATATAGTAGTGAGGCAGGCAGACACACACTGCAAGGCATTGGGGGAGTGTTAATAGGCACAGAATCTGTAATGCTTTGATACTGTGCTGAGAAAAGGAAAGACAGCAGACTTAGGGAGCAGGGAATGGTATGTGGCCGAGTTTTCTGGAATGTGGTACCGTGACTGAAAAGTTGATTTTTCTTTAAAGAAAAATTTGTTATTGTACTATACTAAAGTTTATAGATTCAGGTTGTTATTGATCATTTTTACCGCAAAAGTATTAAAGGTTCTCATTCATCAAAAAGACAAGTGTGTTTGAAGCCTTCATGTCTTCATTGCGTGTGTTTGATGCTTGTTTTTAGTGATGCATCACCTTTTTACATTCCTCAGGGCCTCGCGGACAACAGCGGCATTTCGATATTAGTTGTCCCTGTGCTTCAGTTTAGGCCAGTTAATCAGCGACTTGTAGCATTCAGTGTTTAAATGAAACATTGACCCCACCCGAGTCAAAGTATGTCATATTTATAAAGACAACTACTTTTTTAGTCAATTTTGTTTCTCTGGCAAGAAGAGAGGTTCAAAACATAAATAAAGCCTGAGATCAGAAAGCATGTTATTTAAATTCAACAGTACAGCAGCATATATTAATTCTGCTGTAGATAATAGTGCTATTTAAAGTGCAATGTCAGCACTACTACTTAAGTTCGGTTTCACTTGTTTTAACAAATACATATTTTAAAAATAATTCATGATTTCTTTAAATGTAATATATTATTATTCTCATGTCAAAATGGCAATACATTTGATGAAATCTCAAAGTTTAGGATTTAGGACTTGACTTGGGACTTGACAAGACATGAGACTTACTTGGTCGCACCTTTGCAAAATACACTCAAATCTAACATAGCGAGGCTGTCTGATGATCATTTATTCTTTTCAGAAGTTTGTGCTGCAACATTGAATAATGTAGTTTGTTTATCTATAATAAATAAATAAATAATAATAAATAAATAAACTGAATTATCTGAAGCCTGATACGACTCATTCCTGTGTGCCACAGAGCTCCATCGTTGCACAGAAACGATTAAGAACACTTTAGTGAGCCACACTGCTGTACTCGGTGTCGTGTTCCTTCATGAAAATGGGCACTGTGATCCCCAACAAATACGCAAACTTGACGTTTGTTAAGAAACGACAGTGCCCAGATGATTTATAAAATGATTTAGCTTCTTTTTAAAATGAAACTATGTGTTTACGATCTGTTTGGTAAGATTTGCATTATTAGTAGGAACTAATGGGTTTGGGGCTGAGTGCCACAGCCTCTGGCTTTGGTCTTTGGGATTTCTTGACAGTAACAATTGTACAGAATATTTCCAACCGTGTGCTTTGAAAAACAGTATTACAAAGTATTTTTGCCTTTGCAATTATTCCAAAGAAGAATATTTCCCCATTTTCAAACACAGGTCGCCATGTTATTCATTAATAAACTGCTTTAATATTACATGCACATCCATTCATAGAATCCTCGGCTCTGATCGTTTCTAGACTGTACTCTCTGCAGGAGCTATAATAAAAATCTGTGTGTGGGCGCGGTGGATGTGTTGGCATCTGTATGTCTGCACACGTGCTTGTGTATATTGTTCTTTCGTGCATATTTTGTACTGTTGAGTGTGCATGTGTGCACAAACGTGCCTGTTTGTGCAGCTATGAATTTGCAGCTCTGCATTTAGCTGGAATGCATTTGGACATGCATGCTTGTGTGTTCCCTCAGCGTACATAAGAGATTGGCTGGAATTGTTCAGTTAGCGTGTGCACGCTTGTGTGTGTGTGAGATATCCCCTCGGGGTGTGAATTAGTTTGCGATGTAAAGGCAATGCTTCAGGCTGTGACAGACCTCTGATCAACTGTGTCGAAAAGAAGGATCATGTAAAACTTCTTCTCTCCTCTCTCTCATTATTTACACCGACTCCAGCACCCCTCCCCTTCCTCCTGCTCCTTTTCCCACCTCTGCACCACCCATCTCCCCCATCTTCCTGTCTCCCTCCTCCTTCCCTCATTTCTCCTCTCTGGCCTCCATCCCTTCCTTACCGCCTCTGGTCTTTTGTCTCACCCTGTCCGCTTTGCCAATGTTCTCACTGCCCTTCTCCCCCTCATCCATCTCTCAACCCCTCACTCCCCCATCTCATCTCATCAGAGGCTATCCTTCTTCGTCTCCTCTGTAGAGACGAGCGGCGAGGCGAGGCGAAACAGCACTTTCCATCCAAACAACATACTTTTAGGTCTCTGGAGAAACACAGTCACATTTGCAAGTAATATGTGCTGTCTGTGTTTATGATATCTAGAGTTTTGACTCTTTGACATGTTTTCTTTGTCGGTTTTGATGTGTTCTCCCGAAATGTATCCTCTTAACAACTTGTTGCCAACTGTTTTCCACAATACCATACATTTATTCTAATCTTGTACCTCTACCTAAACATTAGTAAAGAGATGACAGGAAATGAGGGGACAGAAAGATGAGAATTGATATGCTAAAAAGGTCCTTGGCTGGATGCAAACAAAGGACGGTGTTTCATGGCGGGCGTCTCAACTCCTACAGGCCACCAGTGAGCCGTTTCACTGTGCAAGCAAAAATTCCAAACAGTTTTGGTTCTAGTTTCTCAAATGTGAGAATTTGTTCTTTTGTTTAAAATTGTTGTCAGTTTAATAAATTTGGGTGTTGCGACTCATTGTTGGACAAAACTACCAACTTAAAGATGTCTTGTACGTTTCATAGAATAAGCAATAAATTCATTAAATGAGAAAATGTTAATGCAAATAATGAAATTGCAGATCTGAAAATACATTAAAGACATTTACTGTACATTTATAAATTAGCTATTAAAAAATAATGTAGATCTGCATGAAGCACCAACCGTCAACTAATTTTTAATAGCTAATTTCCTTACCGCTTAATGCTCCATTAGTATTACTGTTTTTATCACAATATTAATTCAAATATTGCACATCAAAGGCTTTTTGTTCTATATGAGCATCCACCAATCACCCTTCACTGGATACATATATGTGTGACTTATGATTTTAAATCATAATAACCTTTACACATTAAGGTTCATTCTGAACCTTTAATCTTTTTCAAAGGCAATGATGTCATCAAAGGGACCACTCTGAGACTGCAGTCACCTTGGTAACCAACATGTTCAGTTAGTTCAGAGACGCATCAAGACGCCATATGTCGTCAACCTTGATCCATTCAACTTTGAATTTGATGCTTCAACAAATTCACATCTGTCTGAACTTGAACATTTATTTATAATTACTTGAGGAGAAACTCCCAAGAAATCCCAGTGACATCAACTGCCACACTTGGTGAGTATCCTCAGGTTGCTGATAGTTTACTGATCTGATAGTTTACTGATACTGATACCATATATGTACCTTCACTGACTGTCTTTATATCACGTTTTGAAGCCAGTTATTCTGTGATATCAACGTTATAATGTTGTGATAGTGTCATGTTGTGACTAAATCCAACCTCAGATGCATTCTTCTCAGCTTTGAGCTCCTGGCAGTGGGTGTAACATCTTCCGATGGCTTCTGAGATGTCGTCCACTACACATGCCCAGGATGACCAGATAGTCACCGGAGGCTGCCTCTCCTCCGGCTCCTCCAAGTACCTGGTGCGGTCTTTCCTGGGGCAGGGTTCCTTCAGCAAAGTTGCAAAATGCTTAAGGCAGAAGGACTTCAAGTCAGTAGCAATCAAAATGGTGAAGAATGAGGGCTCATATCTCCTGCAGGCTGAAGAGGAGGTAGGTGAATCAACTGCCCCTGCTTATCAAAGCTTGACTTGTACTATTTTTCGTGACAACGCATTGTACAGTGCATCATACATCAACTGTATTTGAAGAAATACCTACAATTGCATGGCTTGTTAAAGTGGGTCAAGCTAATATAAAATCTGTCTGCAACCTGTGTTGTATCGCCAGGTGGCCATCCTGTCAAAACTGAAATCGTTGGACCCGGACAAATGCAACATAGTTCGATGGTACCAAGCTTTCACTGACAGGGGACATAAATGCCTAGAGTTTGAGGAACTGGACAAAAGTCTTTATGACTTCATGAAAGAAAGATATTTCCGACCTCTCTCTCTTAAGGAGATCAGACCTATTGTCCAGCAGGTATGTTCTACTGCATTTCGTTCTGCATTAATAAACTAGTTAAGTGATGATTAAATGAACACTAATGAAATATTGTTGACCGTATTATTAAATGAATGACTTTAATAACTTTTCAGCTCGCCACCGCACTGGTTCACTTGAAGGATGTTGGGATAATACATGCAGACCTCAAGCTGGAAAATGTGATGTTGGTGGACCATGAATGGAAGCCCTACAGAGTCAAAGTGATTGATTTCGGCTTGGCCTGTGTCGCGTCAGATGCCAGTCCGGGCTCGTACATTCAGACTCCTTCATACCGGCGAGTAACTGGAAAACGTATTTTCTCTCTTAGTGGTGTATTGATGGCTGAACAAGTGGGTATACTGACAATATAAATATCCCCTCCTTGCACATCCACAGTTTCTGTGAGTAGTAGTAGAAGTCATATAACTCCATGTTGAGAGTCATACCAGTCCTGTCAAATTAGTGAAATTGTCTTGATGGCTAGTGTGATCATAGTTGTTTTCTCTCTCAGGTCTCCAGAGATTATTTTGGGGCTTCCATTCACAGAGGCCGTAGATATGTGGTCTCTGGGCTGCGTTGCTGCTGCTCTCTACCTCGGCACTGTGCTGTACCCCGGAAGGAGTGAATATGATGTGGTAAGTACTACTTGAAGTTTCCTGTTTCCTCTTAGGAATTCTATAGGATTTGGTTTCATGTTTTATTGGATTAACCAGCATTATCTTGTGTATATTTGTCAATATGTGATCTACATATATATTTGATCTGTTCTTCACTATTCAACCTCTGGACATGTTGTGCACTTGCTTTACACAATTTTCTCAGTTATTAATTTTCCCCCTTTCTGCAGAAAGTTGTGATGGGAATTTTTTTTCATGGAAACGATTCGTCATTTATGGAAATTAAAATTGAAATTAAACAGTGACAAACTCACCGAAAGACTTCAATATGGACTGCCAGTGTGACTTGACGTTGTATCTTCAGATGAGATACATGGTGGAGACTCAGGGTCAGCCACCAGACAACCTGCTTGTCTTAGGAAAAGAGGTTTGGCGATTTTTCCAGATGGAATACATCTCCACCACCAGTGTCTGGACACTCAAGGTACCTACCATTTCACCACTGCCAGTGGTTTTGTCTGCCCATCTGTTCAGGTTTACTGTATTCAGACTGTCTATGCTAACAAGTACACTGTCTGTTCAGACACCAGAGCAGTTCCACCAAGAGACGGGGATTCAGTCGAGGGAGACCAGGAAGTTGAAGTTCAGCTCCCTGGATGACCTAATGCACGTAGGTGATCTTTTTGATCATTCACTGTAACTTTGAACATTATTTCAAAGTTACTGAACTTATTTCTGAAGCATACATAGAGTTCACTCCAAAAATCTCCAGAAGGGGTGGTTACTCACACTTGGAGGTGATAGAAGATACCTCTGACCTTTGTTGTTGTTGTTTATTCATTTTCCAGATCTGGAAAATCAATACTGAGGGTGCTGCAGATGAAGTTGGAGAAATGGTTGATCGGCTGATGTTTGTGGACATGCTGAAGAGAATGTTTGAGTTTGATGCTACCAAACGTATTACACCCAGTCAGTTGCTGGAGCATCAGTTCATCAGCATGTGCCACATGGAGAGCATGTACTCTCTCAGCGCCCAGTAAGTCAATACTGTCGTTTTATTCTATGTAGCTTTAAGGTATTAAGTGCATCTGTGCTAGGGTACTGGTACTGGAGATTCATTTCCACTACAGGACGTCTAAAGGACATTAAAGCTCTATCTTACTTTATCTAAATATGTATTTTGTAGTCACATGGGTGATGAAGTTGACTGATGGAATGATTCATTGGCTTGCAGTGTTAGGTCCTGCTTCGAGATAATGGACATCTGTCAGAGAAAGACCCTGACTTCTGACAGGGGGAAAGCTGTGTGTGGGTCTCTGCAGCGGCCCTCCTCCAGTACCGCCCACCCCGTCCAGCAGGATCTTCCTCCTCCTCCTCCTGAGAGGAGCGACCTGAGCCAGCCTCACTGCATCAGCCCTCATACCTGCACTAGTGCCCACACCATGAGTCCAGTCATGTCGGGGGAAAAAAGAAGGGCTGATGATGAGGATGGGCATATGAGCAAAACCTCTCATCTCTCCAAAAGGATCAAGTCTAGCATGCACAGGTAGGCTCACCTACTTTAGTCACATCATTATCAGTCAGTTTACAAAGGAGATTTAAAGAATTTAGAAGGATCACTTCAATGCCTGTTTGCATTAAAATGTATTTTTCAATAATTTAACCTCGTATTTATTAAATTACAGAAAAGGCTACGCAGCTCCATCCAGCTCCAGAAGCAGCCAGGATTCTACCAATTACATCCAGGCTAGCAGTTCTGTGAGGACCCACGTGGCCCAGCCCCTCCACCATAGCATCAACACACGTCCCCGCAAAGGCAGCAAGGCCAAGAGTTGCATCGGGTCAGGAATCAAGAGGAAGGTGGCTGATGGTCATCAAACACACTTTGACCACTATAGAAGGTCAGCTGATGACAGAAAGAGGTTCCGGAAAGGTTACGCAGGTCCATCCACCTCAAGCAGCAGCAACCAGACCCAGAGTGGCCTCTCACCAAGGGTTAAGAGGAAGAAGGCTCATG
>JAVQJF010004908.1:0-18441 GCA_036023855.1 Gadopsis marmoratus
CTCGTTAGTGTCCTGTGTATTTAAGTGTGTTCAGTTCAGTGGTTCTCTGTGGCGTCATTGTCTGTTGTCTGTGTGGACGGTCGCTGTGTTCGTCACCTTTTTGATATCAGTTCCCCGGTCGCCTTACCTTTTGTAAGCGCCTTTTAGTTGTTTATGTTCATTAAAACCTATACGTTCTGGCTGTCTGCCTCTGGGCCCCTCTTTCCCTCCTCCACACCCCGCCGTTCCTGACAGTTGAACTTTCTGACGCAGTGCTGAACTGGTTTCATTCCTGTTTGAAAGACAGGGGTTTCTTTGCTATCAAGGTGATAGCAAAGAATATATATATTTATATATCAAGATTATATAAACATTTAAAGGAATTTTGGCTCAGCAGGATTTAGAATAATTTGTCCATGCTTTTTTCTTCAGTTGGCTCGAATACAGTCACGTTGTATTTACAGATATGTAAAAAAAATTACCAGACGACTGCAGCTCATTCAGAACACTGCTGCTAGACCTAAACCCAGAAAAGATCTTAAAATACTATTGTTAGTTTATAAAGTACAGTTTTCATCTGCTGCTGTTATGAGCCATCCAGACCTCCCAGATCATCTGGAACAGGACTGCTTACTGTCAAAACTAAAGTAGCATTCAGTTTTTATGCACAACATATCTGGAACAAACTCCCAGAAAATTTCTCCTCCAACTCTTAGTTCTTTTAAATCGGGGCATAAAACAGTTTGCCAATTACCTTTATTAAGTTAAACTTGGGAGAATTTATTTAAAACTATAAAATTAAATAATTGATGCTGCACCAATTACGTATGTCCTATAACGGATCAATTTGATAAGTAATTGCTTTGCTTAGCAACAGGCAATACACCTTGATGCCATGTACGTTGCAGTTGTGTAACATCATCTGTCATGTATTGCAACGTGTGTGTATGTGTGTGAAAAGACACAGGAGATGGCCAGCTCTGACAGATGTAATCTGACAGATGTAATGTGTGTGTAAGTCAGTTTTCAATGAACTGACATGGCTTCAGCTTGTTCACTTAAACTAGAGAGGCTTCAGAGTCTGAGCACAGACCCTGTGACCGTGGACGCCTCTGCAGCTAACCTTGTCTGAGGTTAACCACGGGGGAAAACAAAGAGGAGCGTAACTTAATTGGTTTGCATGCTTAATTAAAAGCTGATATTTTGAGCAATCTGATGGTACAGCTAATGTAAATTAAGCCTCTTAGGGTGAATCTCCAGAAGTGGAGCAGAAAATAGAAGTTTCAAAGGCAGCTGTGAAGTCTTTTAGCTGACTTTCATTTTCAGTCCCATGCAGCTTAGCTTGTTCTCCTCAGGGGAGACATGGTGCTGATTGTCTTATGGTGCCACAGTGGCTGACGGTTAAAAACCTCCCAATGCAATCATAAGCATCCAGCATCATCATGTGATGAGACAAAGCAGAGACTGATATGTATGTGATATGTCTCTAAATGTTCCAACCATTTTTCAGCAGTGAATGAGAGATTGTTGAGCCGGAAATAGGAGGATATATTTACAAATGCAACACACTTAAGGACTGGTGATTAATTATGTCCTTTAGCTTTTAGTAGACAGTCATTTTAAAACACCTTGTGTCATGTGACCCCAGAATTGTGCCCTTTCTAAAACCATCACTGATAATCTGAGTGTATTCCAATAACCACTTCCCTCAACCTCCTAAAATTTAATACAAACCTGGAGGGACAAACATCGCCTTTTCTCTCACTGTTATTTATGCTGTGTGAAAATATTGTCCCTCATAAGTTGATCAGACAACAGATGACAGGGAAAGAGACAGGCGGGGAGCTGAGCAGAAAACCCACAGCATACAGTGTACTTTCACAGTACTGGCTTCTTCTTCTCTCTGCTTTCAATGGGCACACTATTGCATGCTCACAGCAGAGGGCTTAGCATAATTTTGGGCCTAAGCATTAGGTGTTAAAGATATTTAAACTTTTGTCAAAACAAAGCTGTGCTTCAAACCACGTTTCTGTCTCATAGCAACAGCTGTGTCCACTTCTTACAAGCCTCTCTTACTCAGGGCCTTACTCTTCAATGTGTGCCCTCTGAATGAAGGTAGGCGACTTCTTTCTGAACATACACAATATAAAGATAGCACTCAGTCTTCATAAGCAACAGAGCCTCAAATCCATCTTCAGCTGTCTCCCACACAGCTTACATAAGGTATTGATTTGAGTGTGCCAGACTTCAAATGAAAAAACAAGTGAGTAAGACGCAATTCTAAATAGCTTAGCGAATAAAATATTTAAAGCTTATCAAAAAAGATCTGTATGACGTAAATGATTGCTTTCAACCTCACTGTAAAATGACAGCAAAGTGGCATCTCAAGATTGGGATAAGTGAGCGAAGAAAGAATCGTTAGCCTGAAGAAAAACAAAAAGGCGCCAACATCACCTATGCATGCATCCCCATAAACATAACATTTGACCAAAGAATTGTTAATTGTTAATAAAGGTGCGAGCGGCTCAACAAAATAGACAAAAAGCAACTTATTCAGGAAGACCATTTGGACTGATATTCAGAAAGCAGAACTGATATAGATTTTCTGAAGCTTAACCTTTTTTATGTATAGCGGCTTAACAAGAGGTATGGTATTATCTGGCATACAGGAAATCCGATTACAGTTGCGTGAGTTGAAAATGGAAGTTGAAATGTCATCAGCACACTCAATAATGTGACACTGAAAGATCATAACAGTGCAGAGGCCTTGGGTGAGAGAATGACATCTCAAATGTGGAAGATACTGTATGGCAAAAGATAGGAACATGTTCGCTTGCTGCTTGGGAGTTGAGGGTGTCAGTGCATCGGCATGAACAGTACACCCATACACCATTTCCCCCTGACACACCCACAAATGTGCACACACGCATAAAGCTAAAGCCAATAAACTGTCCAAATGACACTTTAAAAAATGCAGTGCTTGTTGAGCTGCTGTTACTTCAAAAGTTACTTCATCTTAAGTTCAAAAAATGATTTGTTCCAGAAAACAACTAGTCTACCATAAAAATAAAAAAACAGACTTTTGCACGACATTATTCTGAGGAGTACTGACGTTGCACTTCTGTAACAATCATGTTGGCAGCGAAAGCAGACTCTCAGCTCAGCTTCTGTCACACGCTCGGCCCATCTCTAGAGATGCAGTATGTACTATGTAGCTGAATGTTTTTTGAGGCGATTTGGCATTGTGATGTGGAGCAATAGTACACTTATTTCTAAATATAATACATTATACAGCGAAAAGGACTGCTGCTTATGGTCTTAAAATGTACACACACTGGGCTTTTATGTAGCATTACACATAATTTCTACACAAAGCTGACTGAAATGCTGACAAACCATGTTGGGGGACATTAAGTTAAAGGGAGTTTTAGTTTACTGTTACGTCTGGTCAAGGGACGAAACGAGACAGTTTACAATCAAAGATACTGACAAGGTATTCAGTATTTCATTTCTGCAGATGTTTTAAGCATTTTTACATTTAATTTAACACACTTGTTCTTATATATTCTTGCAAAATTCTTACTGAATATATTCATATTGTTTACATTTCTAATAAATGCTAAAGATACGCATATAAAAACATTGGACAGGTTGTATATTTCACCTGATAATGTACTCTGTACTGCCTCATTCTTGTCTGAGCATAAAAATCTTAGATATCTGCATCTTCATATTTGAAAGAATCTTTACATGAGTTTTCTACTTCACTGGGCAAAACGAGACTCTTGCCCACAGTATTGTATTAACACAATGGAAGAAGTAGGCTGTCAGTGTGACCAAGAACGGCGATCTCCTTGTGTTCCTCTTTTGAATACCCGACTCCAACTAAGCTAGTAGCGCAACGAAAGAGTGCTCACAGACAGTTGTTACAGCTTGCAGTCACTCACATTAATATAATTCACACAGCAGATAATTGGCTCTCAAGAAAGGTTCCCAGATCCACAAAGATGATGAAGAGTTGTGATGTAATGTCAGCACAAAAAGTAATTTCATGCAAAATATTAATCAGTCTTTCTTTAAGGCTTTAAAATGCTGTGATGAATGAATTATACTCATGTCAGTTTTTATTTTTCTCTGGTCTGAAAGCTATGACTCTTTGCTGATGAACAGAGTGAGACTGTTGAAAACAGTCAATAACCTGAGAAATACATCTTACTCAGCTATAGATTATTTTTCCCAATAGAAGGACAGCAAATTACCTAATGATAAAGAAATAGCATGAGGTTGAGTTTTCTTAAAAGACAATTTTTCTATACCTTGACTAATGCAGAGAGTGACTGAATGAGGCCAGTGGATTGTTGCTGCAGGTAGAAAGAAATGGGAGTCCACTGACTGACAGAGTGGAGACGTGACATCACCCCAGAGGGCTGATGGGGAGTACAGGTGCATGCTGGTGAGGACTGCCTGGTCCAGATCTCTTCAGTCAAGCAAAAAGCATTCTGGCCCCGGAGCGTCCTAAACCATTAGAAGGAAGGTGAGCTCAGGAAAGCCACTCGATATCAGCGAAATACCTTCAGCTACCGTTCTACTTTCTCGCTAACAGAGTCCACATCATCAAAGGCTAAAGCTGCAGGATATGGACAACAAATGTGATGTGTGAGAAATGTGAAGGATTCTGCAATGCTAGAATACAATGCTATAAATAGATTTAAGTAACCATCTTCTGTTTTCTGAAAGGACACTCATCCAATGGTGGTGGTTGGTAAACTGCACTTTCATTTCCCTGTTCTCATACAGGCAGGGCTGTAAAGTAAAAGTAAAAAAGCTGTGACTCCCAGAAGCATTTGGTTTTTTTCTGGTCATAGAATCTGTTTATTTTGGCACGACTCATTCAGAAGCATGATTCACTTCAATATGGTTAATTGTCTGGGTTTAGCTTGAGAGGAGAAGCTAAAACATCAGATAATGTAGTGATATTTCTTTAGCTAACATCTAAAGAATGTTTTAGATGGTTGTTGGAGTAGGATACTCTTTTACTTATCAAAAGCTAGGCTACAGTGTACAACGAGACTATGCATTAAAACAGTAATTATTCATTTGTCCATTCATCTGTCTTTCACATTCATTTATTTCTGAAAAATTAAATACATTTCTTCATAGTTTTTGTTTTCAAAGTTGATCTTTTTTATGGGTTTTAGTCTCAGCTTTGTCATTAACAGAAAGTTTGAATATTTTTCATCATAGTTGTCATTAACAAAATGTACACTGCCGTGAATGACCATCAACAATATTTATCTTAGCTGACAGTTGTGTTTCATAATGGCATTCAGTGAACTAAGGCGTCTTACCGCTATATCTAGCGATGTCACGGCAAACAGATGGCAAGAGGAGAAAAAAGAAAGCCTAGGTTGTCATTAACTGTAGTTTTGACAATCATTAGTTTGTGGGTTCCTATAAAAAGCAATAGACCATGGACCTCTGCCTCTCACATCAAAACCCACACTGATGCATTTAGGGAATTGCTCATCTCAACCTGCATGCCCTTTTCAAGACAGACAGGACCAAAGAGAACATTCAAAAATCAGAATCAGCCTGGCTAGTTGAGCAAAGCTGCAGCAAGGAAAAGGCTGGGTCATGTCACAGTGAGCAGCCAAGAGGAACAGATTGCTTCTGCTCTGCATGATCACAGTAGGGACTGGCCTGAAAGGGGTCTTTGTTTGCCCAGGGGGAAACTCGAATGGCATGGCTTGGCTGCACAGGGTGGCATGCGGTCTGGTGGTCGTTCTAGACCTGCTCTATATGAAAAAGTGCACTGAGAGAACTTTGTTATGATACGGCACTATATAAATAAGACTGAATTGAATTGAGAAGTGTAACTGGGACCGGGGTGTTGTGGGAGGCTGCACTTTTTACTGCAGGCCCTTTCCCCCTGTCTTTGCAACCTCTACTCAGTCATGCAGCTCTGGGAGCAATGATGTCATCCAGTGCTGCAGGCAGTTTGCAGCCTCCCTGGTGAGTCTCGCTAAAAAATACGGTCTGAGTCTGAGATTTGAAGAAAGGCTCAAATATTTCTGTGTTTATTCCTTATGATCTATGCTAAAACAAAATGCCTTTCCATGGTTAAATGATAACAATTTTCTTAGTCATCCTCAATGTCAACTGATGATGTATCTGTGGTGTGCTCACATGCATAAACATTTCCCTCAAATCCCAGCGGAAGATGGTCAGGAAACCAATTAGTCGTCAACATAAAATTTCCAGTGTGAGCTAAGGAAGCAAATTATTTCATCTGTACACAGTATTACTGTGTATGACTGTTATATCTCCAACTAAAAGCTGAATAAAGTTATCCTTTTAAACACCATGACAGGAGTTAGCTGAAGATAATTACGGTGGTGGTTTTGGTAGAGAACACCCATCACCTCAGAATAGAGCGGACACGGGGCGCAGCGATCCCAGAGGCAAAAGGTGTGTCTCAACATTATCATCACCTTATTCGCCCACTGTACTGCTGCTGCTGTTCTGCTCTAGATGGATGAGCTCTTGTAAGATGAAAATCTCACAGCCTGTAAAATGAGAACTTCCCTAGTCAGCAAAGACTAAGAAAGCAAAGAAACTGCAACTGAGAAGTGTGTTGATAGATTTATCAGCATCCCTGGATTTATGACTGCAGGGTGATTCAGATTGCACACAATCAAAAGGGGTCAAACAGAGAAACACAAAATACACACATGTATGGCCACACTTGAGTCAGAAAAGGCCAGAGGGACACAGCCCATACACATGGAAATGAGCCAAACCGACACACACACACACACACACACACACACACACACAAACCATCCTTAACTGGCTGTCTGGTCCAGTGACTGTGATGAATGAAGGTAGGCTACAGAGGTCTTTAGAATGATGCATTGCCTATTTAAATACCAATTGTCATTGCTTAATGTGACTGTGATAATAATTAAAACAACAATAACGGATAATCACTCATTATATAGTCAATTGTTATGTGTATCATCATCTTAAGCTTTCTTTATGCAGTCCTTCATGATATCCACAACAGCCATTTCTCACAACAAGCGGCTGTACCTCAGAAGCAAGTTGGCCATTAATCATAAGGTTTGGTGGTTTGATCCTCGGAGTTGCTCATATGTTGTACTGTCCTTGAGCAAGACACTGAACTCCAAGTTGTTCCAAATGTGGTTGCATTGGAAGAAATGTTAGTTGGTTTGGCCAAAAAGCATTTGCCGATGACATGCCAGGTTAAAAATGTGACTGGTTTACAGCTGATGATGACGACAGGGATTTTTTCCTGTGATCTTGGATGAAGACAATGTCATAACACAATGTGCAGAGGTTAACAAATTCCCTCGAGAGAACCACGACCTTTCAATTCAGTTCAATTTTATTTATATAGTGCTATATCATAACAGAGTTATCTCATAGCACTTGTTAATATAGAACAAGTCTAGACCAACTCTATATGTATAGACCCAACAATTCCACCATGAGCAGCACTAGGTGACAGTGGCAAGGAAAAACTGCCTTAACAGGCAGAAACCTCAAGCAGAACCAGGCTCTGGGTGGGCGGTCATCTGCCTCGACCGGTTGGGTGGAGAGAGAGAATGATGAAAGAGAGAGAACACACAGTAGCACAGTATAATTCCACATACAGATGTAAAGCAATGGCACAATGTTACTGATGTTAAAAACCTTGAGTCGTTGACCTTGAGGCAAATTCACTGGTAAAACCCTTTTTATAGACAAAAGTCCTCTAAACTCTGCTGTAGAAGCCCAGAGAGAACTCGATCTCCCATAAACCACCAGCCTTGAGCCCAAAATGCTGATCTCATTACCACCATGTAATCAGCTTTTTCAATGATCAATGCCCATTTCAGCCTCTCTCGGATCACGTCATCCATCTGCTCCACTAGGATTCAGTCCTACTCTCTTAGCCCTGAGCCCACTGGAGCACCGGCGCTGGATTAGCAGAATGTGCTAATGCTGCACCCTTCGGGCAGTAATTACTGTACCAGCACAAGTGGATTTTCATCTTCAGGCTGTATTGCTCACTGTGATGTGCCGCCACTTGCTGTTGTTTTCTCGTCTTTACTGGCAGGCTCATTTTGTAACTACAGGAAGGGAAGCCAGCAGCTTGTTCTGCGAGCCAAACAGTAAACCTCAGAGATCAAAGGTCTGGTACCCAACTTGCATGTCAACTATGGTGATGACTCACAGATTGGGTGGTATGGTGAGAAAACAAAAGGAAAATCTTAGCGTAAACAACAGATGATCATTAAATCATGAACGTAACAGCATCCAGCCCTTTCATGATAAAAGTATCAAGTTGTGGGAGTGCAGCATGAGGTGAGACATAGCCGGGAGCAGAGAGAGTTAGGGCACACGGCACACCTGGGGAGCAATGACGAAATGAGCAGTTGCCATGGTGATAAGGTGCCACAGCGTCCCAGAACTCCAAGGACATGGAAATGTTATTTTTCCTTGGCTGCCACTCAGGAACACCAAAGACAAATGAGAACACGGAATACAACACAAGTGCATGTATAAGATGTACATTAACTTCAGTGTCAACTGTATGTGCGAATTTAAAAGCATTTTGGTCGAGAAATCAAGGATCATATCATTTCCGCCTGATATTTCTTTCATAAATATTTAAAGATATATTTAAGCACATGTCCACCGATGTCTTAGAAACATTAAACCAACCACAATTCACACCAGAAGGATTATTATTCACATACAACATATGACAGAAAGTAGGGCCGCATCTTCATGGTTCATTGGACTAAATTCTAAAAGCGGAATGTTTTTCTATAATCCTCTCAAGCTAGTGGTTACAGAAAACATCTTGACTGAGAGAAATAATCCACTACTGGATATATGAGAACAGGGTCACAGAGAAATAAACCTGCAGAGTGGGTTGTGATCCACATAACATTCTGCGTGCAGAAGGAAGTGGAGCCGGAAACACAGAACATCTTTCTGCAGTTCATGAACAGCCAAAAACATCTACTTTGTATGTGTGAGATGATTATGGGGTTCGATCTTCTGCTTCAAAGGATGGTATATAAAAAGAGAGGTAGCATTGAAACATAAACCAGCTTTCAATATCACTCATATTTAATTCCCTGTGAATTAAATTTCTGCTGCCTTTCTGTGACCTTATTCTCTAAAAGGAATGAGGCATCCATCTGTCTTTCTCCGGCGCTGACATACTGAAAGATTGTGACCATGTTTAAATAATATTATATTGTTGCTTTGGCAGTTTGCTGTGCCCCCTCTCCTGGCAATAACCTTGACAAATGACCTTCAACACCCACACGCAGCACTGACAAAATGTACAAAGCACTTTAGAACTGGCCTTAATTTGAGCACTTACATACTCGAAGGAGATATGTATATATTTATATTGTTTATGTATTGCTCATCTCACCTATTACGTATGGTGTGATGTCACATGGGTTGCACCGACAATAATCACCTTCTATTTGTTCACCTGCATAGCGGAAACTGAGAGGGGCTGAGTAGGGTTCTCACATGTTCTGATGACTGCAAATCAGACTAAAAATCTGAGCATCCACGTTCATTTTTGCACATATAATTAATTAATTCATGTACTGGAATCTGTTTCTGTGGGACAATAAATTCTTTAAACGCATAACTTGGGAGTGGAACTGGATCATTCAAATGCTGCGTCATACAAAAGGTGTTCACTGTTCCCTGCCTCAACCTCTCAGAGGCTTATGGTGGTTTCAAGAAGTTGCTACAATGCTCATGAGTCACTTTATGAACATCTGCCAGGGAATATGATAAAACCTGTGGGTTGGTGCGCTACAGAGATGTAATATTGCCTGACTCACAACAGTATTAGAGACAGTTTCATGTTGTACGTGGCTTGTCGGTGAGTTGGTGCAGCCTTGTTGACTAACTTGTCAACTCTTGTGTATTTGGTTTACATGCACTACAGGGCTGTGATATCTAGTTCCTTTGTATTTGTGTTCAAATGAATAAGGATTATTATCAGTCATGAGAGGAAAACAAAGCCACCACTCTCTGTGGTGTAGAGTACGCAAGGACGAGAAGTGGAGCAGTGCAATATGCCAAGCACGGTCCTGAGGGAGAAATGCAATGTGCAGCATGTATGACTACCAAAGATGCCTGTGCTTGTTTGAATTGGGCCAAGAAACATGCTTGTGTTAAAGACCTCATGTAGTTTAGAGGAAATGCATGTATTCGGAGGACCCTCTTCTGTTTTGTGGAAATCAAGCACTGCGTCGCTGTTAGTCACTGATAACTAGCTGTCCGTCAAGAAAGAAAAGGAGCAGAATGTTCCAAAACAAATTTCATTGTGCAACGAAGGTGTAAACCGAGCCTCCAAAGACAGTGTTATGGCATTCATTCATTTAACGCAGTCTTGTGTCCAGAAAGACTCTTTGACATACTCATCCAATGCAAAACTGGGAATCACATACATTCAAAAATGACTCTTACTATTTAAACAATTACATCTTATTGACCTAAAAGCCACAAAGAGGCATATGGGCCAGTAGTCAACCAGACTGAGCCAGAGAAGTATGCTAATACACATGGCCTACGGACTACTCAGTTTAGATGCTCCATCTAATGTTTAATACATCAATGGTGCAAATACTGTAAATGGGCATCATAGAGCTATGACCTTCTACAGCAGAAAGTCTGAGGAATTAAAGATGAAATAAAGACGAGCATCAGTCTCCACTGAGAGAGACGGACAAAGAAGGGATTTGTGTTGTTTAGCAACAAGTATGCCATTGAACAGAGATCCTAATAGACATTTTTCACAGCAGATGGTTTGCACAGGTGTATTAGAGCTGTACAATGGGAGGAGTTCTATATTCTATATTCCCACTTCAAATGTTTCTTTAATTGATATCCTCAATGTCATCGGACTCTCCTGGATAACATAACAACCCTATAGGTTTATGCTATGACCACCAGTTTTAATCATTTCCACTTTGTTTCTGTCAAATCATGTTTGAGCTGTAGAAGACTCCAAATGTTTTTGCGTTGCAGTTGGGAAGAAAAGACAGTGCAATAGTTGTTGAATTCATATTAAGAGACCCAGAAATTAAAAATGAACTGGTTTAAGTTGCATGAATGATGAATTTCCTCAACAGTGCAATTCCAGCTTCTGCCCACTGTTAGCAAAGCATGTATCAGAATTTTAAGTTCTGTGATCGGGTGTTTCTTGCCAAAATCCACCTTTTCAGTTTTTAATTTACACAGGCTTGTACCTTTGACTATCAAGGAATCAAATATTTTCTAACACAGTTGTAAAATGTTTTACTGATGATTTAACCGGGAGACTTTCATGCTGATCCACGCTGTAGAAGCCCTTCAACTGTGAGTAACAAATGGGACATTTACTACTGGAACCAGAAGCAGTCAAAATAGCCCCTGTCACTTCGCAACTCTACAACATTAATTAGGATTTTGTCCCATTTAGGTGTAACAGAAAGCCATACCAGTGAGCCAGCATGTTCAATTAGAGAGCAGTGGCACTGGCACACCTGGCGTTTCATACTGCATTAATTCATGTTTTGCAGTTGTGATTGGCAAGTTAAAATGTGCACCATAATAAAAGAGTATTTTGCTGTAAGACAGGCCAAGCAAACCACAAAAGAAAAATGTTGCTGATCCTCCACAGTCCTTGTCTTGTGTGCTTTGATTCAGAGACAGGAGTCTTAGCGATAAATCAAATCAAGGTGATGTTGCAGTGAATGAAGTGGGCAGTGAAGTATTGACTGCAAAACCTGGCCAACTGTCACAGAGCAAACAGGGCCTGACAGCTGGGTGCTAATCACTCCACCATTCGCAGAGGCACACAGCCTTGGCAAAGACTCAAACACTCACAGTTTGCCTTCACAATGGATCAAAAAGATGAAAGTTCAAAACAGGAAATGTGAAATTCACAATGTGAAATATCAGGAGGGACTATAATGATTTCTGCCAAATTAGCAATAACCAACCTTGGGTCTGGTCAAGCAGAGAGGCCTACATTTAGTTTCATTAAAGGTAACTGCATCGTCAGTTTCATTGTCAAGAATACTAATATCTGAAAATTAAACATCCCCAATATTCCATAAAAAATTAATTATGAATATATTCACTCATCTATTATTTAGCTGCCTGCAAGTTTAAGGAACAGTCTGGCGGAGGCAATGATGTAATTAATGCAAAATAACAAAGGGTGAACCATGTCATCTTACAATTTCATCACTTCCCTGGTGGCTGAAACAGTGACTGTCAAACCTGCTTTACTGTGGTTTCTTTTAAATGATGTCCTTCTGTACAGATGAAAACTTCTCTAGTATAACTAAAAAATCAAGGTTACAGAGACTGGTGATTGAGGGATGAAAAGGTGCACAGCTGGTGCAGAAAATATAAGTAAACATTCTACTGAAAGGAAAATAAATGTACTGCCAGCAGTTACACAGATTTGTAGCTATAATGAAGAATAATCTCAGCTTGATAATTGTACCTCTTACAGACCGCAGCAGTCTTCAGCCATGACTGCCACCACACTACATGATTACCAAGCCAGCAGCAACAGCCAGAGACTGCTCCCACAGGAGCAGAGAGGTAATGGGATGTCCTGAAGGGCACTCCTGGGGGCTTTCCATAAAGCTCTGCTGCCACACGTCATGCCCTCATTAATTATAGAGGCCAGTTAATTCCTACTGTATAAAAGGCGTTTTAGGAAACCCCAACGGAGCAGGGAGTGAGAGCAGTGGTCAATGAAGACGCTGCAAAAAAACTCAGCTTTCCATCCAGGAGGGAAACTCATCTCTGCTGAACACGCTGAGAAGGTGTAAGCGAGAAACTCTGAACATACAACACAGCTAAGCTGATCATTCTGCATCTGTTTTCCTTGCAGCAACGTCTCAGTGTCACACAATGCTAAATGCTCCATAAAAACATAATTTACCATTGCCAGTGTAAACATCTTATATCTATTCTTGTAAACATCAATGCATTACAGTGGCCGAGAGAGCTCACTGCAAATAGACGAAATACAAGAAAATGAAGACAATATCGTCACATCCAGAAACACTGCAAATAAATAAGGTACAAGCAAAAATGAGACACAATTACATTTTTTTTTAATAACTTTCTTGCAAAGGAAAGGGGGGCACTGGGATTTGAGATGGGGAAGGAGTACCTGTTTATTGCAAATCTTGGGTTGGATTGAAATAATATGTTATTTTACAGAGTGTATGTTTAGGGTACATCTTATTTCATTTTTTTGTGTGATCTCGGATTGTAAAGCTCCATATTCAAAATGTGTTCTATTGTTGATAGCCATAAATGTAGTTCAGGTGGAGTTGGCTGTTTCCTTGTCACCTGCTTCATGTCCGCCATAAGCAGTATGTTAAAAAGTTGCATGTCCGCCAATTTGAGCTTTCCTTGTAAATTAATACCCAAAATATTTTCTAGTTCCAGAGGTTCTTCTAAGTCAAAGATATACTTCAGGGTTTTCTCAACCAACCTCTCACCTGTAAATACTTGTAGAAATGTTTTTGGTCTAACTCATATTTGGAGGATTTATTTATTATTATTTTATAGTTTATTGTGTAGTTTGTAATTAATTATGTTACTAAACCCTTACAGGCCCAGCAAAATATGTTTTGTCAGATTTGTTTGGAGATATACACATTCAGTTCATTGTTTCAGTGTTTGAAATACACTGGCTCTGCCCTATAGGTTTCTTCCATGCTGTTTTTCCCATAAATAGTAATGTCATTTATTTTTCTATATTGATCCATTTTGTTTCTGTTTTCCATGTCATCCACCTCATTATTGTGAGAACTTCTGTTGCATGAAAATAATTCTGTAAATTTGGAGCACCTACCCCTAGTTCTTCTTTTCATTTTAGTAAGGCTTTAAATTTGATTCTCTGTCTACTGTTATTCCAGAAAAAGTTTGAAATCATTTTATTCCATATATTAACATACAATCCTCATATTGATAATGCTCAGAACAACAATAAAAATTGTGAAAATGTATGAGTTTCTTTTATATCAACATTTGTGTAACTGCTACTGCTGTATATAGCAAATAAAAGGGGGGAGAGAGGGTCTCCCTGCCTGGTTCCTCTTTGTATTGTAACTCTTCTTGACAGCATACTGTTCATTTTTACTCTGGAGATTGGATTACTATGTAAATCGCTTGTAACCATACTCCTAATTTCTTTTCTAGGCCAAAACCGTTTGAGATCTCAAACATAAACGGCCTACTCACTAAAACAAAGGCCTTCTCTGCATCTAATGTTGTTAACATAAGGTCTTCATTTCAGTTTATGTTGCCTGTTGCTCTTATTGCTGATATTATTTTCTAGTCCGTGTTAAGCAGCGATATGGGCCTCTACGAGGAACACTTTGTGGCATCTTTCCATTTCTGTGCCCATTTTCCCGTGTCTAATACATAATTGCATGCATTTAATAGTATGGGTGTTATTTGGATTCTTTGTTTGTTGTTTCTTAATTTTTTTGGTTTGTCTGTTTTTGAAGCTTTACTGCTGATTACATGTTTGCTGAGTTGCATCATGTCCATGGTATGTCACGATTGCTGTCTTTAAATAAGCCTAAAAAACAGCAACTGGAGCATCTGCTTTGTGCCGCCTTGTTGTGAAATTTCTGTCAGAGAAGGTGGCCATGGGCTACATATTATGCAATGTGGTAAACTTCTAGGACTCCTTTGGCTTGAAAGGGCAATAAAACTGTAGCACAGTATGAGCAACACGATCAATCCAAGATATATCACTGAATCTTCCCAGAGTGTGTGTACGCAGGGCACCGCAACATCAGATAATGATAGTCAGAGAATGTGTTCATGATTCATTAGCTCTGCATTGTACTTGAGGCAGCATGTGGGCGGAGGTGGCTTGGCCAACTCCTCTGTAGAATTTATTCACTGTTCCTGCACTGAGCGATGACTTGTGCTAAAAATAGCTAGGCTCACCACAAACTGGACCACAGCATCATCAGTGTCTCCACAGCCCACAGGATACCTAATTGATCCCTTTATTGATATGACTGATCCATACTTGCATTCCAATTAGGATAGCGTCTATGATACATGGACAGTTATGATATAGAAAACCAAGCACTATTTGTAATTTAGATTTACAGCTTTGCCTCATAATGATCATACCACATTTGGCATACCAGGCAGGTCACTGCAAATGATGAGACAAATGATCTAGTATAAGAGAACAGAAGCTGAATTTCTCATCCAGCCTAATTTGCAAAATATTAAACATAAACAACTTAGAAGATGTATGAAGTTGTTATACTACCAACCATTTCACATTAGATAAAAGTCTGTTGAAGCAGCTCTTGCACTGTATGCGCTTCCAGAGAGGCCCGGGGAAAACAATCACTCTTCCCTTACAAATGACTTGGGAGACTGACGTGCTGGGTAGCTGTGCAAACAGCCCTTTATTCCCCTCAGCAACACCTGTCTCCCACCCTGGGGACAGTGTGGAGCTCCATGAACACCATTTATTGAGAGGGAAGCACCACTGTTGGAACAATCCCCTCTAGACTGCTATTCTACTGCCATATGGCACACCTCTGTCTGTGTACTCACTCAAAACAAAGACACAGGCTGCGACCAAAGGCTAAGATTATTTCCTGAGGTCTTTTCTTTGTACAAATTATGCAGATTTTCACAGCTCATATCATATGCACACAACACACAATGAGGATAAATAAGGAGACAGTTGTCTACAAAATCTTGAATATTACTTGCTTAAAGGATCATTTTGCAGCCACAAATGCAGCCGTGTTTTCATCTGAAGGACATTCTTTTTTTAAAGCACCATCTCATGCCACAAAAATGGCCACTCTTAGGATGCCGGTGTTATTTTTGGCCATGCTAGCAGCGTGGTTCCACAGACAGCAATGTCAGTCTGATGGTTGACCTGTCCACCAATTTGGTCCACACTGAAATAATATCTCAACAACCACTGGATTTATCGCCATGACATTTTATAGTGACATTAATGGCTCCCACATGATGTAATGACTAATTATTTTGGTGATCTCCTGACTTTTACTCTCCATCATCAGGTCAGATTTGTCCAAAACTTTGGTTTATGACCAGACTGCAAAAATACATTCCCATCAGCCTCAGCTGAAATGTGTGTTCAGTGATAATTAGCAAATGTTAGCATGCTAACTTGTTAATCTCAAACGTACAGCCTCACAGAGCCGCTAGCCTAGCTCTATAGAACATACAGATGTTTTTGATCTTCTTTTCCACAGTTTTAAAATAATTTTATGGATTCTGTCGTGTTGTAAATGCCACAAGTTTCAATTTTCATAAGCTTTCACATGTTGAATTTCCAATTTTTTTGGGTTGTTGAGGGTGTTTTTGGTACCATTATTCCATATGCCATTCTTACAAAGATGAATCTTACAGACAATGCTGTCATCAGACTGTAGTCTCTGAGAACTCTCAATTTGATATTTTGGGTTGAAACAGACAGAGTACAAGACAGGACACAATGGCAACAACTCATCTGTAGTTTTACATAACAGAGTGTAGGGGAGAGCATCGGGTGGCTCAGAAGATATCAGATGCTCTATTCAGTCAGTCATGACACAAACACCCCCCAGAGAGACATTCACAGTGACAATCATATGCACAACTGTTACACCCTTCAACCATGTCACTACTTGGCCTGAAAACCCATTTTCCTCAAGGAAGCAATGCAGTCATTCAGTGCTTACGCTGTTCCTAATGTGATTTTCTTGCACTCGGTGTGGAAATAGTCTCTTGTTACAATTACAGACATTACAGGGCACAGAATGGGATTTTCTGAACCAAATGAAACGACGTCAGTGATTGAGTCCGTTATGTTCTCACTCTCCACTAGAGTCAGTAAGGCGCACAGGCTAATGGAGAGAGAAGGCACTGAGGCGAGGAGAGGAGAGGAGAGGAGAGGAGAGGAGAGGAGATTTGGCTCGGCTAGACGAGTGAGCTTGGGTCACTTTCAGCCTGAGTTTAGCCCTCATCCTGGGGTTGCTCTGTGACCCAAACACACACAAGCCTCTTCCCCTAGTTCCTTCTCTAGCCACGACACAAATCACACACACACACACACACACAGCCAGCTGCCTCCCATCACTGAGGAGCAGCCACAGATGGGCTCTGCATGCTTCGTAAAGATCTCTCCACAGGCCCAGTCTACAGTCGCTGCCAAACCCGCCTGGCCCGAACTCACTGTATGTGTGAGCTTGTTTGTGTGACTGTGCGCGCAGATATTGTATGTGTACATATACATGCCTGAGTGGGTGACGGTGTGTGCTAGTGTGCCAGCCACCCTGAACGTGCCAGAGTTGGGGTGTGTGTGTGTGTGTGTGTGTGTGTCATGGAGAGAGGAATCCCCCAGGACCAAGAACTGCAGAGCAGAGAGTCGAGATCTGGACCAGGATGCAAGGTTGTAATCAGCGCCGAGCAGAGCAGGAGTGGGAGAAAGCAGGAGAACCTCCCAGACGAACAATAGCATCTCTCACACTCACCCGGTTGTGTTTCAGTCCCACTTGGGGGAGCGAAGGAGAAACTAGAGGGAAAAAGAATCATAACCATTATCAAACCCACACAGCTTGCCCGGGTTGTTAACCAGCAGCCATTTTCTGCTCTGTATCTCCTTCCCCATCAATAAGCCCTCAGAAAGCATTTCTCAGAAAAACAGCCCTTTAATGTTGCTACTCAATCAGCATCATCACGTGTACTATTAAACACACACACACACACAGCTCCATATTAGAGACTAGTTATTTAAATTCTGTTTGGCTTAGATAGAGTAATGGTTAAATTCAATTTTTACAACAGCCCTCCAATCTCAGCAGGGTTTAAAATGACTGGAGGGATCACAGTTTTAGGCTGAATAATGAAGCAAAGTGGAAAGCTCATTGAGGATGAGAGTCAGGCTACGGTTTGTAGCTAATGTTGGCTAATTTTTCAAACTCGTGCTCGGAATGAGTCGGCTCTCAGACACACTGTGTGTGTGGGGGGGGGCTGTCCTGCTCGGCACAGACACATCTGGGAATGAAATCAGCGAGTGAGCGGCCACAAGACACATCTCCCAAACGTACCCGACAACCGTTACCAATGATGTTTACCTTCTCCCCCTTGTTTCCCATCTTTAAGCTAAGCTAAGCTAAGCTAATTGAGATTAATTAAGCTAAACCACGAGAGCGGTGTCAATCTTCTCATCTGACTCCCGGCAAGAACGCAAATGTCAAACTAGTGTTGTGAATTTAATGGTAACAACCGGTCGACCGGTCGAGGCAGATGACCGCCCACCAAGAGCCTGGTTCTGCCTGAGGTTTCTGCCTGTTAAAAGGCAGTTTTTCCTTGCCACTGTCGCATAGTGCTTGCTCATGGTGG
>JAVQJF010004909.1:0-11493 GCA_036023855.1 Gadopsis marmoratus
CAGTTTGTTCACGAGTAGTGGGCCAAAATACCTGTCGACAGGTGCAGAAGTCTCATTGAGAGTTACAGACATCGCTTGATTGCAGTGATTGCCTGAAAAGGTTGTGCAACAAAATATTAAGGGGTACCATAATTTTGTCCAGATTTTGTCCAGGCCAGTTTCATTAGTTTGTTGTTTTTAAATGATTCTGTTGAACCAAAAAATTCAAAAGCAATTTTCAGTACATTTTTATTTATTACTACTTTTGTCAGTTTCAAATTATTTCTGTGATTCAGTGATTGTGGGTTTTTCTTTCTTTAACGGAAGGGTAGCAACAATTTTGTCCATGTGTGTATAAGTGATTATTTAAAAAGAAAAAGGTCCATAAAAACAAATTCCATTATGCAAAATAAGTAGAGATGGATTTGACTCATTGGTTTCTAAATGATTATCTGTCTCATTACAAGTTTTCAGTTATTTCCCAGAAACACAAAGCTTGGAAATTCAATGGAAATGTTATATAGTATAGTTAAACCCTCATTGACCCGAGTTGTTATACTTGACTTTAAAAGGTTTATTGAGGGAAGTAAACACAAGTTTGCCTCGGAGTGACCCTGTATTTAATGAGGGTTTAGGTCTTGTGAATCATTGACTATGTGCATGCAGTATGTGTTGATTTCTGCTGGTGCAAAAACATGTTTTCTTTCTCATAATATCCTCACTAAGTGCTTCATTATTAGATATGCATAACGATAAGGCTGGAAGGTGACGAAAAGTACAGTGTACAGGGTTAAGCTTCATCTAAGCAAGCAGATCAAAGACATTTATAGTTTCTATGTGTTACTGTTAGTCCTTTCTTTTATTTTCTCTAGCCAGTTGTTATTTGTTGTCGTTGCCTCCACTAGGTCTCTTATAATGTATTTTTTAGAGGCACAGTGTGGGGTGATGCTGAACAATAAATATTCTAGGGGCTGTATAGATCAAATCTGGCAACCAGAAGCTCCTGTCATGACCAATTAGAAATGCTTTCTGACTCAAAAACTCGCTCACAGGCATGAGGCAGCTGTACCTGTGGCCATTGTCAGTCAACGGACAAAACTGCACCGGTTTACCCTGTGTGGAAAAAGGGGGGAGTTGCAGCCTTGAGAACAGCAGTTCTAAAGATGAATTCAATGAATATTTTACAATGCCTTCATTATGGGTGCATGTAATTAGTGCCTTTCCCATGATGCTTGACTAAGTCTCAATGAGAAGAAGTGAAGTGGGGAGCATGGAAGGTTTGAATTTGTTTTCCCCCCAACAAAAACAAATTACTGTAATGGTTTAAAACTCATTTAACTACTTTGATCACTCAGTGATGCATGTACTGATACTTTCTAATTCACTTCTGAGTGAACAGTGCTGCTTTATTAAGCCTTTCGAAAATTTGACCAAGTGAAGTGGTACTGCTGCTCCTTCAAAGCTATGTGGAGTTTGATTTTTCAGATTCTGTTTTCCTCCTCACTTCAATGGGCTCCTATTTTGCCTGTAGTGCAGACTTGGGGATTATTTTTTGTGCCTCGGTTGAACCCAAAGAAAGTTTATGGACTTAAGAAGAGATAAACAACTCATCACAAAATGTCTGAGGTTGACTTTCATGACACTGTTTCCTACAGTTATCTCACTGGAGTGGTTACATTTCCTATACAAATACATTTAGTGCGATATTGTGGCCAAATTAAACATATATAGATATATAAAATCATCTCTCTTTTTTAAAATCCCTTTAATCAGTTGGGTTTTCATCTAATACATTCATTGGTGACTTAAGATGTGCCAAAATATTTATTCTATGCTTTTTTGCATAATTATGTAATTTCATTTGTCACAGAAAATCAATTCAATTCACTTTAATGGCAGCCCAGCACCAACAACATTATCACACCGCAACGAGAAGTACATTACATAACATGCGCACAATGTACACAGAAGCACATTAACGGCCACAAAATGCAATGGCAGACACACATAACCACAATATACATTATACATCATGTATCATATCACATATCATATAACACAACACAGCAAAAGAGAAAGGTGAGCGTTCTACCGGGGAGCAGCAGCTGCTGGATCAGCCGGGGGATTAACGCGACGAGCTCAGTGTTTTTATTGCAGCGAGGAAAAAGCTGTGCTGTCTCAGTGGCAGTGATTTGTACTGTAGCACCTCCCAAGTAATAACAATAATAATAATAAAAGAAGAAGAAATACAGAATGTCACACCAGCTTCTGTTTGCTCTCGATTCTTCTACACTACTACAGCATATTTCATATGAGATCATGTTGTGCTCCCATGTTTCCACTGTCCAATACTATATGACCAATAGTTGGTGTATTTGGAACTAAGTGTGTCTTTTGCTTCTTCAGATGACAGCATGCTACACTGCCATCATTAGCTGGCCCCGCATTATCATAACAAGCTGTCCAATTCAAATTTCTAAGAGTTTTTCCATCTACCTTGTGGATGTTTGTATAAATTTGCTTACTTAAACCCACCTGATTGGCATGTTTAATTTATTTTATTTCTTAGTGACATGTGTGTAATTTGCTTGACGTTTAGATGGGCACTTTCATCTTATAGCCAAACTAATCTGGGGGCACATCTCTGTGTCTGGCATTTCTATTAGGTGTTTTGCTATCAAGTAAATGTCCCCTTGAAGATCAGCCCTGCCTGAATTATCCCATCATATCATTTCTAAAAGGAAGCCTGCAGTATGCTACCAGTATAAATATTTGGCGAGATTCATTTTTGAATGGCCAATAAGCACATCGCTCTGATCTTTTCTGATGGTTTAAAGGGTTTTAAAAATGTACACAACTACATCGTTTTAGGTTTCATCATTTGTCAAATAGCGTGTCATTATCTGAGCCAAACATTATGAAGAATTTGCACTACTTTGTATTCAAAGTGTGTCGTTTTCTGTGTCCATTCTGCTTTCTCAACATTGATCTCTGACCTGTCTTTTTCCAGCGAGCTCTGTGAAGGAGCCTATTAGCTGAATCCTGACTTGAGGGAGCCACGTGTTTTGTTGAAGCAGTGCATAATAGCTCCTTGCACCAGATCAATAGATCAATCAGGCATTCATATCCAATTTGCAGGTTTCTTTCCTGCAGCTCAGCATATTAAAAAGGGAAAGCGCTAGTCTTACAGCACAGTACACTCGCTGCTGACATGTAATCACCTTACCAAATTACATCAGCCAACATGTTGTGCCTCTTTCTATTGCTATGCAGTCTGACAAAACAATTGCACCTTGAGCAAAAATCAAGCGTTGCTCTCCGTCTCACAAGGTTAATCGGATAAATTATAACAAGCCTGTTGCAAAAGCCAACCTCTGCTGCACGTTCAGCCGAGGTAGCGGTGGGTATACAGGCATGAAGGCACTTGCACACATACCCATGTAGGCATTTGCTGAGCACACACATCACAAGTTTGGCATGACCCTTATCAGATCCATTCATTTGAAGATAAATGTTAGCTCACCTGTGCGCTGAATCCTTTAAAATCTTTATCTTAATGGCTCTGGGAAAATGCATCATGAAGGCTCATTACAATAATGTGAGGCATTAAGCATTAATTAGTTTACCATTGTGGATTGTCAGATTTACTTTCAGACAAAAACAAAATGCTCTGTATTTCAATAGGAATGAATAGAGTAAAGCTACTGTCTACAGGAAAACACCTTGTTCCATACAGTATTCAGTATTCTCCATTTATTTTGTTTCACGTGGAGTACCAGATGGGTGGGAATACAAGAAATTCACTTTTAACTAGCGACATGTAAAATGTTTTTGCTATGATTGTCTTAACATTTGGAAAATCGACAGAGAAGTGCTAAGAATGGTTTGCAAATATTGTACAACCCAGATCTGCCAGGTAATGTATATCTAGTGCCACCACTGACACCATCTGAAGGGATTGGTCCTTGGACTCTAATGAGCTGTGAAAATACATTGTGACTAGAGAAGCCAGGGCTCCAGTCTGCCCAGTTCGTCCTGTTAAGTTGGGGAAACTGAGCAGAGGACACTGAGAATGAGGACAACTTATCTAACTCAAATTCTGATGACTGAGTAGAGGGATAGGGTGCAGGAGGCTCTCAGAGATTTGAACGCTGAGAGCGACATAATCATGATGGCTAGGTGAATATTAGGGAGCAGAGTTATTTCAGGAGTGGGAGCACTGGAAGAGAGGTAATCGCTGGGAATGATTGACATCTTGCGCGGCACACTCAGCCTTCTTCGGAAAGAAAGATTTTTGGTGGATGAAAAAATTGGCTTGGATTTACATCACCTTCATTATTTTACCCAGCAAGGAGAACTTACAAGCAGTATAACAAGTTTGTAACTGTTGCAGCACAATTTCTGTCAGCAGATAGCATGTATCGAACTAGAAGATGCAGCAAAACCTTCTCTGAAATGACAATTTGTCTGCACTTACACTGGAAAGACCATCCTTGACCTCAGCTGATGGGGTGCAGGGTATTTCTGTCAAACACAGTTTATTTATTTATATATACAGTATATATCAACAGGAAACTGCACTTTTTTTGTGATTTTGTAAGAATAATATCATTTGAAATGGAATATATAAAAAACAAAGAAAGGCAAAGGACTGCAGTCGCTGAACGTGTGTTCACTCACTAGGTGAATTCATTGTAGTTATAATAGGAGCAGTTTTATTGTGTTAACTCCAGCTGTCCTCTGGACCAAACTAGCTCATCTGGCTGCACACAGCATATACTGCTGGATCATTAACAGGGCGCAAACTGAGAATACTTATAAATATAACATAAATAAAATATATATATACTATAATAAACAAACTAATTATGAATTCTTAGAATTAACTGTTGGCTTTGGACTCCAGATGCCCTTTTTAAGATCAATTTTACATTGGTGTCTCTCGTGATTTATTATTGATAAAATGTTCATACATCCATATGTGAGATTGAATCATAAAAAGCTAAAACACATTGAAACAAAACGTTTCTCACATTTACCACTGAATACACTGGTATGTTGAATTGCTTGTCATGGTAGGCCGGGGTAGTTCCTCTGTAGCACTGCTAGTGGTGAAAAACTGGTTACAAATGGCAAAAAATGCAACAAGATCTCTACCACAGAAAAGGGCGAACTTTTGGTCACCACAGAAATGTGTCATGCATGGACGATCTAAATGCTAATCTATCTATCTAATCTAATCTATATGCATAAGAAACATTAAACCTGTCAACTGTAAATGAAGTTGTTGTTGTCGAGTGTTAGTCGCAGTCAATTTCAGAGTGATAGCAGGATCCAGTTATGCGTCAGGAATTCTAGTGGTATTACTACCCTTTTGGTTACAATTGGTGCATTTATTGTGCCATTAACATGTCAAAGTATCCTTCGGCAGGACACTAAAACCCAAATTGCTCCCGATGGGCAGGCTAGCACCTTGCATTGTAGCTCGGTGCCATCGGTGTGTGTTAACGATTGATTGAGAGGCAAAATGTAAAGCGCTTTGGATAAAAGCATAAGTGCAGCCATTTACCATATACATAATTAGGCTATATTGGTGAATGTCAAAAATGTAGGAATGATTGAAAATGTGCACACATCTGTAGTGCGAGTGTCATTGTTATTCATTCAACACTTTAAAACATTGCGATTGAATTTACCTCTGCTTTTTTCTTTATTCCTAAAAAGCACTGTCAACATCCCGGCAGGACTACAATAACAATATATCAAAAAACACACAGTGACATCAGGCAGTAAATAGCAAACGTTGTTTTTGCTCAGGCAATGAAAAGAAAAGGAAAAGAGGCAGGAATTCCTTTCACACCCAATTGATTTCCTCCCGAAGATAAGACGAAGTGGTGGTGATGTTGTTTTCTGATACTGTTCACAAAAATCCTACATTCATTCGGCTGCCAAAGCCAAAGTAAATAGCTCAGCCAGCCCTCTACTAACTACTGAACCAGGCTCTCACTGAGAACAGGTGGAGACCACTGAGGCACAACACATCTCCCCTGATTCAGGTCATTCCACCGTTATCCTATAGAGCCCTGTTCATCAACTAGCAGCCCGGGGCCACATCCGGCCTGCAGAATATAAATTAATTCAGAAAATGTGAAAAGGAAAAAAATGCGCTCCGGTATTTAAAATATCTAGCATTATTTTTTTCTCCCTTTTGAAGCGTCCCCAAAAATAGTTGAGATGGAAATTATTTTATTAGGGATGATTTACCAACCCCAAATAGACGTGCGTTCGGGAATATCCAGCTTTCAAGGCGGCAATTTTTCTGCGGCAGGCCTCTGACCGCTCAGAGTAAGACTCTGTGAAAGTTGCATGCCTTGTGTAATGGTGGCGCCTAAGATTGTATTCTTTTGCAACAGCAATTGTTTCATTGCAAATGAGGCATCCAGGTGTAGCTTTACTGAAAGTTGTCATGATGGATGCACACTTATCATTCAATTCTTCATTAAAGCGGCGGTTTTCTACATCAGCTTTCTTCTTTAATCTCTTTGAGAGAGACATTTTCTGGCAAACAATTCAAAAGGATTTTACTTTCTGCATCTTGCAAGAGTTTTCCACCAATCAGGACACTGATAGCCTCAAAATCAATTAAGATGTCAGGACTGCATTCTACAATTGCGTTTCATATGTTAAGTGTCTAGTTATCATTATGGATGAAACTATTATATAAATATTATATAATGAAACTATTCAACAATAATAGGCTCTATATATAATAATAGGCCTCTTTCTCTCACTCTAGATATATGTATATATACATATATCCTGCTATACAATATATGTATTTATTTATTTTTTATTCCCTCCTTCATGGCTCTGGCAGTCACACTAGACCCTCTTTTTAACAACGTAGCATCCACCGGTTCCTCCTCCCTCTTCTCTTTGCCTTAGGCCCGTGGGTGGTTCAAATAATTTGCTAAATTTGTTGCCATTCACTCTCAGGACATGGATCAAAGAACTGTTAAATTGCACTGACGTGGCAGCATCTCGGAGTGACTGAGAGTGGAAGGAGAGAGAGAGACAGAAAGAGAGAGAGAGAGAGAGACAGCGAGAGAGAGACAGAGAGGTAAGCCCTGCAGCTAAAGGAGGAGACTTCCAACATCCTCACTGCCACCACTGTGTGTGTGTGTGTGTGTGTGTGTGTGTGTGTGTGTGTGTGTGCCAGGGGAAGATGAGGATGGAGACACCTACTCTCTTCACTAGCAGGCCAAGTCCTGTTGCTGTGTGGATGCTGCTGATAATGGCCGCAGCTAAGTGAGATAATGTGTCAATAGACATCAGAGCACTACTACACTCTGTTTACTGGTACACACACATAATGAGTGGTTATTTATATTGGGAATGTTATGGGATTAAAATAAAGGGGTTAGCCAGGAATGATGTAAACTTTTTGGATCCGGGCCTCATTTCCTGATCCCCTCGCAGTCCCAATACCCTGAACCAAGACAATTGCAATTTCTACACTCAAACTACCGATCAGCACTTTCTCTTCACTTTTCGGTCCTATTCTCGCTAATTCTAATTAATAAGTCGCATGAAACGTCAAGTTACCACAAAGTATGATCATGAAAAGGACCATTAGAATGATGCAATTAGCCAGAGGACTCCTATGAGAGATACACGCAATCTAAGTGTGAAGAGAGGAAGGCAGGCAATGTAGCAGTGGGCTGGGGAAAGGAGAAAAAAGCAGATGCTGCAAAAAAATAAAAAAATGGGGATCTTCAAAGAGAGGGATGGGGTTGAGAACCCAGGAGAGGGAGCTGGGAGCACTTGTCTTCTTAGGCATAAATGTGACGGAGCTCCTCCTGGACCAGAGAAGACATGGAGAACCAATGAGCAGCAGGGGATAGTCTCTCTTTCTTCATTTATTTCTGCTTTTATTCTTAAAATGTGCAAGTGGAGGACACGCAACGCATCTGTTGTAATTAACAGTGACAGTGACCTGCCATTTGAGGGGAAGGATGCGTCTACATACAGACAACAACTCATGTTTGAATAAGACGACTTCTAGTCTATAATGTTATATATAAGCGGCATTAGTTTTCCCAGTGAGACAGTGTGTCAATCCACAGCTGTCAAGTTTGATGAGTTGCGTGCTCTGCAGTAACAATACTCCCACACACAGAGATGTGATACGTTTCAACTGTATGCACTGTATATTCAGTGTTAAATTCTGTCTACAAAGTCTTTCATCTTCTGGACTTCAGCACCATGGACAGAGACATTTCCCTCACACAGAACTGAATTGAACACACTGTACTGTGCAGCTTGTACTGCATATTGCACACGTTTTCAGCAATAACATCATGACAGCATGGGCACTCTGACCAGTCTGCAGCTACGCAGCCCCATATGCAACAAACTGTGATGCTCTTTATGTAATGATGCCTTTCTATCAGAACCAGCATTACCTTTTTCAGCAGTTTGAGCTACAGTAGCTCTTCTGCACACGGGCGAGCCTTCACTCCCCAAGCAGATCAATGAGCTTTGATCGCCCATGACCCTGTCGCCGGTTCACCGGTTTTCCTTCCTTAGACCACTAACAGATACTCTGACCCAGTCGTCTAGCCATCACAGTTTGGCTCTTGTCAACGCTACTCACATCCTTTACGCTTGCCCATTTTTTCTGCTTCAACACATCAACTTGGAGGACAAAATGTCCACTTGCTGCCTAAAATACCCCCCCCTACTGCCAGGTGCCATGGAAATCAATGTTGTTCACTTCACCTGTCAGTGGTTATAAAGTTATGGCTGATCGTTTGCATCAGCATTTTAAAAAAAAAATTGCATTGCATGATCTGATTAAAATGCACAACCTAAACCTCAGTCCAACAACTTTACATTGATGGACTTGAGCAACAACACATTTATGCGCTAAATTAATAATTTGATGTATTAAGGAGAGAGGAGCAGCAGACACTTAAGGACGGTGGCATCACTTAATGACATTCAGGTTTAACCTGTTTGTAATTTTGACATTAGAAATGTAAGGGTAACTAAGGATAAGTAATCCCTAGTCTTTATGGTGACTTATTCAAGCAGGCTAAAAAGCTAGAAAGTATATGTAGATACACATAAAGTACTATGCAGTGAAACACTACAAACTAACGTGTATTATAGGTAACTGGTTTCAAAGACAAACAGGATTATTCTTATACATGCTTGCATCCTCTGTGGCATGTTTTACATAATATTCCAGCATGACTGCAAAAAGATTGCAAGGATAGCAGAGAAACAGGACTGCAAGTCAAAGCCTGATGTTTGTTGATGATAACTGGTGCTCATTATTGATTAATTAATGTGCCTGCGTACGAACCTGGAAGAGAAATATGTTCACATGCATGCAACTATTCCCTCAATGTTTCAGTCTCATGTATTATATTTATGAGCTCCTGCAGGGAAATGCCATATCCAATTTTCAATAAACCGGGACAAGCTATTAATATCTATATAACAATGAAAGGCATCTTAAAAGCTTGTTTTTGAGTCAGTGTAGTTGTCACTGACTAATTTTACTGTATGTTAACTGCTGTACAGGTTGTGTTTCTATTTTGAACATCTAGATGGTTTATGTCAACAGCACTCTCTCGAAGGAGATGGACTAGAACTTCTAAAGGTGTATTGGCTTCCTCATTTACCTCTATGAGTCAAGCAGTCGCCCTCTCAGGTTCCAATTCACAGATACTGTAGCCACTGAAAGATGAGTCACCTTGGCAAGTTTTGTATTTGTTGCTGTTAATTTCCATGCTGCGATTTTTAAGATGACCTTAAAAGGTGATTCAGCTGTATCTGCAAAGTGTGTCACTAAGTGCGTATGTATGCCAGGCTGTGTACGCATGCATTCACTGGTGATTCAGATTCAGGGTGCTCATTCCTGAACTGCCAACCTAAGCGGCTATGTTTTAATAAAAGCCTATTTAAGTATGGAAAACATGATTATAACTGGAAGCAGTCGTACACTGTTGTTTTGCCTTCATTTTCTTTTTGCTGTATTGTCTTAATTTTTTTGTTCTATTTTTAACTGTCCCTCATTCCGTTGTTAGCGGTGACAGTCTCGTTTCTGTCAGTCTTCCAGTGATTTCTTGTGTGTTTGAATATCCTCTTACATCCGCAGTATTGTTTGGCATACAGTCTCTCCCGTTCTCATGATTTGTGTCATATGCATGCTGCAATTCCCGTCTCAGTCTTATTGTAACCTGCAAATCCAGCTGCATTAGAGTGAATTATTTTAGCATTGTTTCAGTTATTGTTCAGAGGCAGATTGTGGCACAAGCGCAACAGAACTGCCAAGGATGGTAGCCAGAGCTTTCCTTCTCTTTTTAAGTAGAAATAAACTATACCCAGTGGTGGAAAGAGTACTAGAATATTGTACACAATTAAAGTACTTGTGCAAAATAGATACAAGTCAAAAATAGGTCAGTTAAAATGTATTCTGAGTAAACATTACTGCTTTACATTTTAAGAAAAGGTGGTGGAGTGGGGTTACACCTTAACAGTTTTAAAGTAAATGGGTTTAAGTTGTATTAAATGTCAACACTAGTATATATATATACACTATTGGAACAACATCACGCCTCAGAACCCTGATGTCCAAACTAAAAATAAGTTCCATTTCTATAGACGCAACTTTGCAGCCTGTTCATACAACTGATCAATCATGAACATACAACAGACTTGCTCGGTGTACTAGAATTAACCAGAAAAGAGGAGACAACTCAGACTATTAAACTAAACTGACAATAAATAAATAAAATAATTCTTTGGACCCCACGGCTGGTGCAACATGCGTTATTAATCCACACGGGCCCAATCACTAGCAGAGAGTTTAGGTGTGCTTGTCCATGCCCCTATTCCCCAGTCCTCTCTGCAGGTGTGCTCATTATGTGATTGCCACCTGTGCTGAGATCCTGATTGCTTGTTACCGTCCTCCCCTCCCCTGGACACACGAAGGGGGACGTAACACTATTACAATATAAACCCCACAGCGAGTGTAGAATCAAAGGACACACTACACAGTTTGTACATATTGTGCACATACATACAGTGGATGCTGATGCTGGAAAGTGAGTGAGGTCATCTGGAAAGTGAGTTACATCAAACCTAACCTTAACCCTATAATGTTAATGTAATTAATGTATAACATTATATACGTTATAATGTTGATTTTATTGCATTGCTTTACTGTTGTAAGCCCCGGTGCAGGTGTGACCGTTTTACTCTGTAACAGATGAGACTTGAAATGTGGCAAAGTAGGCCTACAATACTAATGATAAAAAGTAAAAAACAACTTTGTGTCACAGTCCTGTCCGTTTGCCTGAGTTTTTCATTTGTTTTGAGTCGTGTGTGTGTTCTGTTTTGCTTCTGTTTTGTCATGCCCTTGGTTGTTTCCTCAGTGTGTTCAGTGTTTCCCTCCCTGGTGTGGTTCTGTCCTTATTTGGTCTTGTTTCCTGTCTCGTTAGT
>JAVQJF010004911.1:0-20842 GCA_036023855.1 Gadopsis marmoratus
CAGCTGCAGTGTCTCTGGACAGTCGTTACAGCTGGAACATGTGTTGTAGTTCATCTCCAGCTGGACCCTTTCTGACATTGTTCTGATTATTATGGAGTCTAACATCATTCTTGCAAATACATTTTTTGTTAAAAATGGCATGTGCTAATGTGGACAGACAAAAATAGTCATGAGAGAAAGTGAGAGCGATACAGAGAGATTTTTGGCAGCAGGCCTTTCTTGTGAGTACTTCTATAGTGTTATTCTAGAGCAACTTGTTATAACAAGATATAAAGTGTTGTTGCTGTAACTTGGTATCTGATATAATGCTGCTGTTGCTGCAGCGCAAACTATTGACGGGTATAATGCATTTGTCAGCCCCCCCATCCAATATCACCACCAGCCGTCACTGTATATATATAATATATATATATATATAGAGAGAGAGAGTCGGTCTAGACCTGTAATATATGAACAAGTGCTATGAGATAACTTTGTTATGATATGGCGCTATATAAATAAAACTGAATTGAATTGACAATTTTGGGTAGAAAGAAATTGTTCTTTCATGTCAGCTATACTGGCCATGTTTCATGCTGTCCGGAGATCAAGACAAATGAATGTGGAACAATTCAACATCAACAGCATGTGAGTTACATGTTCGTTACGTCAGAACTTATTCAGCCAAGGCGTTTCCATATCCCATTTAGTGCGTCAATGCTGACAAAGACAAAAACTAACTCAAGTGAGCATATACACGTTTTTTGTGCAATTGAGGACATTTTATAAAATGTTGCTGCTTTCATACAACTTTTCTAATGCGATACTTCAAAATGTGCATAAAAGTACATTTAAAGAAATACACTTATTAGTGGAGCAATTAGGAGCTAAAGAGCCAGACATGAATCCAAATGAATCTTAGATTCATGCTCTGCTGTATGTGTTAACAGGTATGCTAACATGTTCACCATATCAACTTAAAAGGTGGTAATATATCAGTTTGGTGCCTTGGTGCCCCACGAGTGGCAGCCTGTTACAGTAACACTACAATTTCCCCATTGAGGGATTAATAAAGTATACATTATTATTATTACAGGTTAAAACTTGTATTGAGTATTAAGGAGCAAGATAAGTATATAGTATACTATATCTTGTTTTGAGACAGTATTGCTGCACTGCGCTCAATGTTCACAGGAGGCAGGCATCCTGTAGGCTTGCACCAACTACTAGATGTCTGACTCAGCAGGATTATTAACCAGCGTGCAGACACTTTTAACATTTTTAGTTTTTCTTTTCTTTTTCTTTTAAAATGAACAGTACTCAGAAAACACAAAATTCACACACTCACAAATCGTATTGTCTTGTTTCAAGAATTGTCTTGAAACATTAATTGTCTTATTTCCTAAACCCTTGATGTTTCCACTCGTAATAAAGAAAGCAGTGAATAAAGCCCATGACTTGCTGTGGTGATTAAAACTGTTTAGTTCTGTTAAAGTTTCACGGGGAATAAAACTAATTTACATTTTCTTTATTTTATCATTTCTATTCTGTCTCCCCCATGAAATAGTTTCTTTGTTTTCAAATGTTCAAAGTTATATTCAACCATGCATCCACTTTTACTGCATATGTGTGTGTGTGTGTGTGTGTGTGTTTGTACGTGTGTGCCTGATTGAGCTCCTGCTCTGCGCTGCAAAGAGGAAGTGCTGCCCTAATTACTCCTGATTCCCAGTGGATGCTCAGACCAGTTTACACTCATCACAATAGATTACACTCACCTCCCTCTCTACTGCCATACCGAGTCCTTCTCTCCGTCTGTCTCATAGTGTGTTCACAAGCCTTTTCTACAGCATAGTTTTTGCTCATAACATTTCATTATGTATTTCTCAAAGGGAGACATCCAGTACAATGGGAAACAACCATTCACAGCCAGCCACCACATGCGTTCATATGAATGTATTATGAATGCATCTAGATCCCTGTCAACATATATGTTTGTGACAAGTGACATTCCTGATAAGAAAACAACTGCTACATCTCTGCTGGTAGTCTTAAAGCCATGCTGAGGTCCTAATGAAAAAAAAGTGCTAGTAGGAGGACATAAGTCAGCACATTTACATTAAGTCAGCACATTTACATGCACATTAATATTCCACCACTTCAATATCGGACTACGATGCAAGTGATGTAAACATCACATTGATTTAATATTCAAGATATCAACAGTACAGATCAGAAAGCAGTGATATGATGATTTTGTACAGCTCTGGGAAACTGATAGCAAAATTGTAATTTGATTGGAGTGGCACTGAGAGTGATGTCTTTATTTGCTTTACAGTATTAGCAAATACCCTGTGATTTCTTGATGGAGAGCTTGCTGCTAAAGAAGTAAATTAGTAAGAGAGAGGTGGAAACTGTAATGCATTATCACTATTAATGAGTCGAGTTGATTGGCATTTGTGCATTTCAACATGTTGAATAAGTTGCTGGCATCAAACTCTAATCATAGTGGGCTTGCATGAAATAATTCTGGCATACGTATGTTTTCATGCAGGTTAGAGCAACTTTACGACATTTACAACATGTTAAAGCACAGATATTAGCCTTATTTTGAAAATGCTCTGTGTCATGGTCAGTGTTGGTGTGAATGGTGGTGTTTCTTGTTTTCTGTTGCTTGTCCTGTGTATTTTGGTTCTCCTGTATTTGCGTCTGTGTCCTGTCTGAGCCTGCCCTTGTGTTTCCCTGATTGTTGAAGTAGTTTCACCTGTTCCCCTGTGTTCACCTGTCGTCTATCCCCTCATTAGTGTCCTGTGTATTTAAGTGTTCCTTGTCGTGTCATTGTCCATGTAGTAGGGGTGTGGATTCCCTGCTTGTCTCCTGTGTTTGCTCTCTGGACTTTCTTAGTTTCACAGTTTTGGACTTTGGCTTCACCTGCCCTATTTGTAAGTAAGATTGTAAGTGTCTTTTGTTTTTCTGAATAAATTTCTTTACCCTCCTGAGCTGTCTGCAATTGAGTCCTCTTCCTGCAACATCATGCCACATCCTAACACTCTGCTGCATTTTGCATGAAAACAAAACATTGTTTAAAGTTGTTAATCATCCATAAACTTGAAATAAAATCAATGTGTTTTTATCAGACAGTTCTAATCACAATAACTCAAGCCAAATCTGTATCTCCATATCTTTGTAATGCTAACAGTTCTGCCACATCAAAGTTTTCCTCACAGAAACCACACCAAGGACTGTCCCGATTAAACAAAAAACATAATGGACTATCTATTTCTATAATGCATCGTCTACTGTATATGGGCCAAAGTAATAAGTATGAAAGGGCTTTTACACAGCAGTGAGCATTGTACAGGACTATGGAGAGCTAACGTGGTTTCACCTGTAACATAAATGAACTGCACAGTTGCAGATTCAAGGTCTCATTTTTGCAAGTAGCTTCACTGTTGAAGTTTCAGTAAGCAATACGCCCAAACCTTGCCAGCTACAAGGTTGGATAGGGACAAAAAGCTTAGCTATGAAATATGTTTTGTGCATGGGCTTGCAGCCAGAGTGGTTTGTTTTGAAAAAGGGGCACTGGTGCTTTTCAGGTGAGCGGTGATACGCGTCATCTGAGTGGCAAAGAGCATCAAATATACACATCGCAGTGCATCTAGCCGCTCTTTTAGATACCGGGCAGACCCATCACAGACCCCTCAGGCACTGACTAACTCCCAGAGGTTTCATCCTGAGCACCAAATAAATGGAAAAAGGGTAGTTCGCATGTGCAAATACAGAGAAGAGTGCTACAAATGAAAACTACACGTCACTGTTTGACTGACAGATGATCTGTCGAAAGCTTCAAAACAGCGCATGATATTATATTATATTACAATATCCCAAATCAGATTTGGCCCACACATCATTAAAACCACCAATTACTTTGAATTACGGACTGAGAATATTCAATGTTTTTCAGCACCTTCAGCCCTGAGTCCAGCTCTGCTGCTGTCTGTCACTGTGTCTGTCAATCTGCATAATGCAAAGTGGGAGGCAGGAGTAGCCAGACAGCTGAGGGGGTTTGCAATACAGGATGTCACATTAGCCCATTATAAACGCTGAGTGAAGCATGAATGGGTGTCCAAGACACTTCTGATTAACAGACAGAATGTGTCAGAATATGTTCTGAATGGGGAAGAGTGAGGAAAGAGGGAAATAAAAGACACTGAGAGTCTGAGAAATTAAATCGGGTTAAGTAGAGGTCGAGAGATGTTTGACTTCTCAGAAAAGGGGAGAGTGGGGAGTGATGACAGCAAATAGGAGATGACAGAGAGAGGTGTTTTCTTGACAGATGAGGAGATGGAGAAGAGTGACAGGAGGAAAGACAGAGCAAGTGGGCAGAGGAGAGAGTGATAAGGACCAAGACAGAGATTGAGAGGCAGCCTGTCTTAAGTTGTCCAAGAAGCTTTACTCTGCTGAAATAAAAAGAAGATTCATTGGAGGAAGAAGTTTAAAAATCATCTACTATTGCATTCCTAGAAACAAATTCATCTTATTAAAAATTTGATTTTGATTTCTTTTTTTTTTTATACGTTACACAGGAGAAAGCTGTGCCAAATCCTGTGACTGGATGGTATGTGTCCCTGTGAAGAAGATTCAAACCAGCTCCATCTGGGCTATCATTTAGCAGTTTGCACAAGGAGATATAAACTTTTGACTACTAAGATTGACAATATTTTCATCATTCTTTCTGTTTAGTCAATACAATTTTTATCACTAAAATGTGGCTCAGATGAATAAAAATGATGCTTGTCAGGGGAAAAAACATCATCCTAGATCACAGTTTCACCCTGCTGCAGTGCTTTCAGATGCCATTGGAGACACTACAAAAGCATCTTGAAGCTCTTAACGTTTGGCTCTCTGTCCAAGCGAGACAGCATGGATTGCATTCAGACATTTTTGGTGCAGGTTGGTTGTTGAAAACATGTTATTGTGCGAGTAATATGGGTGAAGGAGGGTGTTGGTAATTCATCTTTTCAGGAGCTACTTTGAACCACACTTTTCCCATGTCAATCTCGTCTCTAACAGAGGGCTTTCAGGTGATGCGAGGCATTCTGGAGGTTCTCACAATAAAAACATAACAACATGGCTATGTATACATGGTTCAATATGTGCTACAGTTCACTGGGAAATTATAATTTCACTGCTGGTGCATCTACCAAGCTCTTGGTAGGATGTTTAGATAGAACTATAATGTCTGCTCAGCACCCATCGCTATCTATCGCTATTGCTACACACAACAAATTGTAGATTTGTGTACTAAAGCTAGAGGTTTATAAATACAGGTTTACATTGTTGTGCTCATTTCCAGTTGTCCAACCCAAGGCGAGGGAACAGCCTCCATTGTAGCAAAAAAGGTGCCTGAGTTTGATGCTAGCCTGCCACCGTTTATGAGAATCATAAACCACACATATCCTGGTAAAAAGAAGGGAGTCGTACGTTGAGTGGCTAAAAATGGCTAGCTAGCTAGCTGACTCATTTACATGCTTGCCTTCTAGTTAGCTCACTAGCTAAATAGTTGGCTAGCTAAGTTGTATTTCCCTTTGAACAAATTCCAATGTGGTACAGATAGCCTTGGCCTTTTGTAAATGCAGGCACAGATAATTCCACAATGTGTGCAGGCTTCCATTTAGCGTATTTGGGTCCTGTCAAGACACCAGTAGGCTAAATGGCAACAACATTCTTTTTGAATTGACAAGAGAGGAATATGATGCAATGTGCTGTGTGGGGATTCCAAGCAAACCAGGTGACATTAAACTGCTATAGAAGCTAGTGGATTTATATTTCTTATCTAAATTAGCATGCTGGCTAGTTAGCTGCAAATGGCTACTTTGATTCACCTGGTTATTTGCAGCCAATAGATCTCTGTGATGGTTGCAAATTGAGGGATGCAACTGCAAAACCCTCCCTCTATTTTGCTTTTATAAAACAAAATCTTACGCTCTGCTATTCTTTTCTCCAATACTATAAATCAATTTTTTTGTGCTTTACTTTCCTGATAAGGTTTGAAGGAGTTTTCCCTTGTTCTCATGGCATGTCAAAGGCTGACGAGTTTTGTTTTTCATATGTGATGTTAAAAATATTGTGGTGTGTATTCTTTCAAGCCTGTGTTGCTCATGTGTAGGCTGTACAATTAATCTGCAGTGACATTATATGCTAATTGAGTCACAGGAATATTACCTAACCCCGTGATTCTGACCTCTGTAGTTTAATGTCAGCTAGTATTTGTAGTTTCTTCTGCCGTTGCACTCATAGTAGAAAAGGTTGTGTGTTTTCTTCCCCATCATTAGGCTGCAGCATGACACAACTCTTTCATTTGACAGTTTCCTCACAAGCTACCAACTCCTGTATTAAAGACACAGCATGACATTTTGAATAGTACTCTGTCACTTTATCTTTGCCAGACAAATTTAAAAAAAAAAACTCCATGTCAGTGGAGGAAAAGTGGAAATACGAGAAGTAAAAGAGCTGAAGAGATATTTCGAGACAGAGGAGGAAAAGGAGCAGAGAGAGTGATTCTCTCTTTACTTCTGAAGGACAGAGGAAGAGTTGCAGACACTGCACTTCCAATCAGATAGGAAAAGACCCAGTCATCAAGGTTTAGACTGAATGTATGTGTGTGTGTGTGTATATATATGGAAGGAAAAGTATGTGCTACTGTGAGTACAGTATGTGTGTGTGAGAGGCTGCATATGAAGGATATATAGATTTAGTGTGTGTGTAAGTGTGTGAGACAGAAGCTATCAAATCAGTGCTGACAGCAAGTATATTTTGAATAATTTATGAATATGTAACATCAGTTCTGCAAATTGATGGATTCTGCAAGTGAAATTAGAGAAGAAACTGGGAGCGTCGGGGCACGGGGCAAAGTTATAAGAAACCTGCTTCGGTTTTTTTACACGGCCGTTCATGCCTTCTCATATGCTTCAAATGCATTCACAATATTAGGCAGCAGATGAACTAATCATGTTAGATATCAGGTTAAAGTATGTGTCGTCATGACTAGAGATCATCAGAGCTGCAGGTATAAACAGGAAACAGTATGCTAAAGCAGGTGAGACTCTATCCTCAGATTTCTCAAGAGGTTCGATATCACTTTCTATAGCCCAGTCTTATCAAAGCAAATGAGCAATGTGTTAAGCAGCACAGGCAGCGTGGCTAAAGTTAGTACAGTCCTCTTAATCAAAATGGTATAGACCCGATCTTCCTGAATAATGATGGCAGGTTTTCAACAAGTAAACATCCTCAATCACCATTTTCAAATATTCTCCACAGTATTTTAAAAAGTTTCAGAGCGGTTGAGAAGTGAGATGCAGATGTTTGGCTGAGGCTCTGTGTGTGTGTGTGTGTGTGTGTGTGTGTGTGTAGGTGTGTGTGTGTGTAGGTGTGTGTGTGAGTGTTCATAATTTAACCATCTCAATAGCAGACTGGATGTAGCCGAGCTGAACGGTGCCAAATTCTATGGCACAGCCCGGGGGATGGGTTCTCTACACACACACACACACACACACACACACACACACACACACACAAAGGACACTTTGCCATATGGGATTTTGATCCAACTTAAACATCCATCTTGACTGACAGCTCATCCCTTGTGTGTGTGTGCATGTGCAGACTGAAATGGTGGGCTGAGGACAGAGAGAGAGAGTTGGGTGTTAAGCGGTCTAAGGTCATAATATGAGAAGTTTAGGTGGTAAAAACAGTTTTATTTTGGGAACACCTTATTTACATCCCCCCCCCCCGCCCCAGCTCACCAGGGGTGAATGGGAGGACATTTGGGAACAAACCCACTGGTTCCAGGTGGTGGCAGGGAGAACACAATCAAGTGCATCTTAAGTAACTTACTGTACAAGATACAGTTGCAGCACATTAGAATTTAAACTTAAATTTAATTTAACCTAGTTACCGTCTGAAATTCAGCATATGTTTAAATGCATTTTTCTGCATAAAGGGCATATAAGTTCCTTAAATATCTGTAAATGAGCCTGTAAATAATACCTTTGCAATGCCAGCCTGCAGTTTTCACTGTCCTCGTTTTGGTCGACCATGGTATAACACATGATGACTGATTATGATGTTCCACAATCAAATGTCAAAATAAACATTTTCTACACAATTTCTGGTTGAACGAAGATTACTCACTAAACTGCATTGGTCTTTGCATATGACTTCTCAAAGTAGACAAAGATTGCAGCTGTGTAAAATGCATCCTGAATTATCTGCATAAATCAATTTCTGCATAAACTTACGACAAAATGTAGGGCATGCAGCTGCTGAATGTACCGGTCCAAAAAGCCTAGGAGCCTATTGCTTTTTGCTGAGTATTTGTTTTTCTTCATACCTTCTTACTATGCTTCTTCTCACTAAGGTTGCCTGCATACTGTATCGCAGAGCCTTTCAGTTTGGTCCCAAATAATGTATACAAAAAGAAATAGGTCAGTTGTCTTGATGGTGGCTCCATGACAACCTGTGAAAGTGTGAAATATTAAATCCAAATGTATGTCTCCAATGTAAGGAAGGTAGTGTGAGTGGTCTAAGGTGGTGGCTTTAGTCTTTAGTCTCTGGTCTCTGTAGAGGACTGTGCTCAAACCCCTCTACTTCTCTTTTTATTTTTGAATATCTGGCCACAATCTCAGGATTATGGCCGAAAACTGGGTAACCTCATCTGAACAAATGTCATTGCAGTTTGCAACGTAATGGCTTAACTGTTTATTTTATATACTTGAAGCTAATTGATTACTGATTTTCACTGTGCTCTTCCATCAGTGTTTTCAGAATGAAAGCACCAGTTATGATGACAAGGTAAGCTTTCAGAGTCAAACATTTCCACTTGGAGATTTGCTCCCCAGTAGATTAGACAGAAACAGTGCAAGCAGAGTGGTGCAGCGGAAGCGTGCTGGGCCCATAACCCAGAGGTCAAGGGATTGAAACCTTCCTCTGCAAACTGAAAGTGTTGCCAACCTATTGCCGAGATGTTTTCTCTGTTTGTTGCTGTATTGGACACTGCAGCTATGTAGCTAGCAGCTGATAGTCTCTCAGGAGTTGTGGCTTGGAATCCCACTGCTCCCAGTAAATGCTTTTCATTGCCATAACTTGTCAAGGGCAAAAGTAATTGCACTGTACCTTTGGGGGCTTCATTTGAATCGGTTGACGCTGTTGGACCAAAATCTGAGGAACAACATGTTACTGTGATCATGAACTGGATATCAGTGGTGACCAAAGACAATGTTTCATGATTTGGAAATACTTCTCGTCGATGCAGAAACAAGTACAGATAATCGTAGAGACAAAAACTATATATGTAATTTAACATTTTACATTTCCAAGAGTCTACAGTCACACTAGCGACTCTGTGAGACTGTACTTAGGCACAGTGGTCCTTTGAGCTAAATGCTAATGTTGAAATGCTCGCAATGGAAATGCTAACTAGTGATGATCAGCAGGTATAATGTTTGTCACGCATGTTAGCATGCTAGAATAACACAAAGTACAGCTGAGGCTGATGGGGATATCATTAATTGTGGTCATAAACCAAAGTACTAGATAAATTAATTAATTAAATTGAATTAAAGATGATGATGGCGTTAAATGAATCACCAAAGTTATTACAATTCATCCTGTGGGCAACAAAAATGTCTGTAAAAGACTTTAATTTTTTAATTAATTAATAAACAAGCAAACACACATAACCTTAAGAATATGGCATACATACAGTACTGTATAGTCTCAATAATCCTGTGATGAATTGCTTTGAAGATCCAAATCAAAATGTTTTGAATGAATTAGGTTTTAATCAACCTGATTTCATTTTTGACATGAACATTTGCAAATCAGGTCTCTTTGGAGGAACATATATTTTCTACACTTGAAAAAGTATATGAAAAGCAGAGTTTGGAGGTGCTTGGAGTAATGTATGTGCAGAGGAATAAACGGTGTAATGTCTGAATGTTTTGCAATGTGACACTGTCTTTAAACGTTTGGTACTTACAATTTACACTGGTCTATTACTTACTTTCAGATTCACTTGATTGCACTACAAACTAAAAAAAATCACATCACATCTTTTATCTCTCCAAACTGATTGCATCCCAAGAGCTTTTGGTATGCGGCCCACAAATATTTTGGAAAATGATACGCCACTTGTATTTTAAGTGTTTGAGTTTTTTTGGAACAAAGAGCCCTGAAGCATGTTTTAGTTGAAAGGAGCTGTTAATCCCCAAGTTGCCTAGTTAGATCAGGGATAAAATCAAGACGCACTTGTCTTTAGAAAATATCTTCCTTTACAAAATATCAATAAACCATCTCATAGTTCAGCGATGGAGCAACAAGATATAATCGGACAGCTGAGATTACTATCATACACACTCTCCCCTACGGCTACAACATAATACAGAGATGATAAAACTAATCTAAAACACAGAGAAGAGGACAGACAAGAGGGGGAGGAGATGAGTCTGTGGAGGGAAGAATAGGGGAGAAAGAAAGAAACAAAGAAGTAAAGAAGGGAAGGAAGACAGGAACAAAATAGGAGGAAAATCAGGAAGAGGAGCAAGAGGAAGAAAACAAATGAACAGAGATGAGGAAGAGAAGTCAAGAGGAGAGGAGAGGAGAGGAAATACAATGAGAGGAGAGGAGAGAAGAGAAGAGAAGAGAGACTAAAAGAGAAGAGAAGAGGAGACTCTTAATTGGTTTACGAGGAGCAGAAAATCTACTCAGTTCCATGAAAAGCTAGGGGCTGATGACAACTTTGTACAGCCAAAAGTCCCCTCTTTTTATTGATATCCATATACTACACACACACACACACACACACACACACACATTTGAGGAAGGCTCTATAACTTAAAACCACAACTTGTTGCAAAAGGAGCAAATCATTTGGGATGTGATACCAGGTAAACACCTGTACACAGTAGACACACGTGCGCAAAGCAGAATCATGCGTGCACTCACACACATTATGCAAGTGTGCATGCAAAGGGTACACGCATGCATATGTGCAAATACATACATCCGCCGTCCCTCCCTCGCTCCTCTGTGCAGATGAAATATGCATGTTCGAGCTGAAGGAACACTGCTTAGTGAGCACTCCACTCACCCTACACACACACACACACACACACACACACAGACACAATCCTCAGGTCCACTAAATCCTCCCTTGTCAGCAGGCTTTGCTTTGATCAGGTAAATAGGTCAGCTGAGGATATGTCATGAACGAGAATGTGCTCGGTGTCTTTGTTTGTATACAAGGCCATACCTGAGTTAATGAAAGGATTGCAGCCACTGGCAATGTCTAATATGTTACTGCATACTTGCTGCATTGCTGCAGCAGTGGTGCTCAACCTCTATGAGGAACACAGTTTTGATTGTATCCTGTTGATGCTGTAAGAGATCACAGCAACAAGCCTGTCATGTTCCAAAATGTCAAGCTTGTGGGTTGTAGTTCAACATTGTTTATCACAGTGCTTGAAGTGGGAAACGGTGTCAGTGCTCCCTGTTTTCATGCTAGTGTGTTACGGCCGGTATCAGCACATCATTAAGTATTCGATTTTCATTTTCTACAGTGAATAAAAGACAGTAAAATATATTACTGATGTTATTAACACATTTTCTACACAACATTTTCTTGTTTGATCAACAGTTAGGCCATTTATCATGAAGGTTACTAGTAATGTTGTAGTTTAGCTTCAGTAGCGGTTGAAGTAGCCACTGCTAGGAGTAGAACTAACGTTAGCTTACATAAAGTGCTCTTGGTCTACATTTAGTAGAAAACTGTCACTCTTCCCTTGTTGTGTTGCCCTATTGGAACTACATGTGTAATGTTACTAATCTACTCTCCGCTAACACAAAACGAGCCGCTAAGTCATGCAGCCATGCTAGTGGCTCTGTGACACTGTACTTTGGCACAGTGTTGCTTTCACCTAAATGCTGACATCAACATGCGAACGTGTTCACAATGCCAATGCTAAGGTGTGCTAAATGCTAATTTTTACCATGTTCACCATCTTAGTTTATGCGTGTAAAGCATCGACTGTTATCATTAAACATCTAAATATTTAAATTTGTGAAAGGATGCGGGAGGAGGCGGCAGAGAGCAGATCTCATCTTCAAAAATGACGTAGCAGCTGTGCGGCTAATCTGAAATGAAATGCAGGTAAATTTGCATCGCAAAAATCTAGACTGTAGAAAGAAATATATTATCAAGGGAAGAATAGTCATCCAACATTAAAATAAATTATTCTCAAGCTAGATTATTATGAACGGTTAATTTAGTCTCTGCAAAGGGTGTCACTCAGATTTCACTGGTTGATTCACAGTAATACTTAATTTATTCTCTTTGGTGTACATCTCTTTTTGTCCAGTACGAAGGGCGAGGGAGGAACAATATGAAGTCATTAAATTCTTTCTTTCTTCTCGCCTTCTCGTATTGCTTTGCTCTCATTGTTTTTTACTGGCATTGGTTCTGTGTTGACCTTATTGCTATCATTAATTGTAGCCATGTCTGCGATTGTGTGTGTGTGCGCACACGCACAAGTGTATCACTGTCCCGGCACTCAGCTTGAGACACTGCAGGAAACCCAGTTACAGTAGCCAATTAGAGGCAACACACAACTGTACACTGCACAAACACACACTCACACACATATATTTGTCTAGTGGGCTTTGTGGCTTATGTCTCCCAAATATGTGACTATCAAAATAAAAATTTTCATTCAACAATCTCTTGCAGCATTTAGACGCAAAGTATTTTACTTTTCTTTATCTGCACTGTCTGTATTTCTATCTGTTGGTCTATCGTCTTTGATTTCTCTGACTGTGAGGAGCCAATTACAGTACCGGGGGACTCCAGGCGCCTTCCTTCCTGTGTCCTGCTGGTTGGCTGAGAACTGACCAATGAAAGTCTCCTAGAGGGCAACAAGCTGACCTGAGGAAATGTCATCTTGCTAGGTGATGATGTCTCTGCCAACTATTTTAACGTGCATATATTCTACACACTGCAGCAAGTCCTAAGCATACGTCTTCTGCTTCAGCACTCTTGTTTTATGTGTGATAAAATGGCCTTAGGTACAACGACTGTTGCAAAGATACAAAGTCGAAGCTAAAGAAAAAGAATACAATTGTGCCAGAGGTAGAGACGTGCTTTTGTCTTTTTCTCCCAAAGCAGTGTATTGAGGTGACATGTTTCATTCAGGACAAGGTGACATGAAACTGCTACCAATCCTTTTGCAACACACTGCCAACTTGATCAGAAATGTCATTTGCCAAAAAGCTAATGTATTCCTTGGTGGTGGGATGCATCACCAATCCATCATACTCCTTCTGAAGCAAACACAGTTTTCGGGATTAGTAGGGGAGTGAAAAGGTTCTACTTAAGCTGCACTAGGCTTTGCTCCAGACTTATGATGGAGAGTGGTTTTGTTTGTCCAAATCAAATTCTAATTTTAGAATTGCATCTTCCTTACACAGTAATGGATGAATCAATAATTTTAGCCACAACAGAATCAAAGGCTTTTCATTTGATCAAGGAACTTTCAAAGTTAAGAGAGAGGTTTGTAGTGGCTAACCCACAGAGAGCTTTATCAGCCTCTGCAGTTCCCCTCAGCGCTGTGCAGCGTTTTAATGTCTTTTAGCATTTTAATGTCTTTTAGCTAAGGGTACATTTACTGTTTGTGTTCACGCTCAGCACTCTCATCAACCTATTTTCCAGTCACAGCAGGAAGCTGTTTTCAGTGAAGAGGCTCTCATAAACCCACTGTACACTACCTGCCCAGCACCAAAACAGGAGGCAGACAAAGGTAGTGAGTAGCAGGTGAACATAGTGGAGCATTCAGCAGCTAAAGAGGCAGATATTTCCCTCAGGAGTTGGTGGAGACCAAAGACAGAGCTAAAAGGAGTGTGACTGGACCTGACCTGACTGGACATTTGTCAGGTCACCAGAAACAAAAAATACAAATAATATGCTTTGGATGCTATATTCACCATACTCACTTCTGCTGCCCCTAAGTGGCCAAATAATTCAATTAATACTGCTTCAAATCACTGTTTAATTGTGAGTCTATAGATAAAATATAAAATTTAGGGAAAATGTTTTCCTGAGTTCCTGAATCCTTTAGCAACCTCCACCAGACACTCACTTCAACAAATCTTTACTCACCTCTTGCTAATATTTGGAGCTACATTGTGAAATCAACATGTACCGCTCTGCTTTATGTCTGCAACAAGGAGAATAGCCACGTGTGTCCGCCAACATACCAATGTCACCACAGGAACCTCTCTGTAGTTTTCTGTGGCTGAAACACTTTTTGTGTCCATTTTGTATATATGCAAGGAGGAAGCGTAACTAATGTAGCGAAAACTCCCATCCATGTTCATTTCAGAGCCCTGCTGCTGTGAAAAGGTGGTTTTCAACAGTAGCTAAATTTGTTTATTAAAGTACTTGGCGTGTAGTCACAAAAGCATTTCTCTCTGAGTGTCTGTGCCCTAAACCCCCTGTGTGTATCCGTGTTATACCACAACAAAGCCTGACGAACCAAATAAATAGTTCAATTTGGGCTCGATCCAGAGCCTGCAGAGATTGGGCCCATTCCACAGCAGCTCCATGTTCATGAGTGTCTCACAGATACTCTAACCTCACAGAGATGTTCGCCCCCAGCATCTCTAGCCAAACCCTGCGGTCCTCTGTAGCACTGGGAGTGATCTGACTGGGTTTGAACACAGGGATGTTCACACATATTCTGAGGCCTGAGGCCAAACTGAGTAGGAGGCATTAAGAGTTGCTTCCTCCCAACTGCAGACAGAGGGCAACTTTGAAAGACAAAAGATGTTCTCCTACATCGCGATTACTCTTTCTGTATCTAGTTGTTTTATTCATATCTCTTCCTGTCTCACTTACTTATTAAACTGTACATCTGTATCTTCACGTCGGGTGAATCTGTGTTCCCCCTCCCCCCCCAACCCTAACCTGAACAATATGCAGAGAAGGGTTTGAAGAAGAAAAGGTATTTCTGTAAAAATAAGTGATTCTCTTTCCAGCTCGTCTCCTTTTTGAATTCATGCATTCTACAGGAATGCCAGCACTCTCATATAAACACGCAACAGACACACATTACATTTTTCATAGTACCTGGCGCCTCTCTCTCTGCAAGCATTCTAGGCGGTGGAATATGTGTTCCCAGAGCAAAGCATTCTGTTGAGATACATTATGGTGCTCCTTACATAGTCTTCATGGTTAAGGTTTCATAGAGATCACATTGAGATCAGAAAGTCTTGTCCTTCTTCTTTTCTGAACCTATGATTCAGGAAAATGCAGATTTCATCTTAGATTTTTCTAAATGGATTGAGGTCTCTTTTTGGCTGAGCAAATTTTACTTTCCTGCATTTTATGCCTGATTGTCAAGAAGCAAGGACCTAATTTCCACTGGGGAAATTGCAGGTTTATTCGAATTTACTCACTAAAATCTCTCTAAACAATGTCCTCTGACTGTCCAGCTGCCAAAAGCCAAATGATAGAAAGAGGAGCTAATAAACACTATGTTCAGTTTGTCTGACTAGCGATACTATCGTGTGCAGACAGAAATTAAGGTTTGTCAAGCTGCAGCGAGTGATAGGCTGACTTCCTTTTCCTTGCATTCCACCTCTGAGGAAACATAGAGGTTGCCCTACCTCATAGCTGGAGACTGTGGGGACTTTATGCAGCCTGATGGCAGACACTACTCGAGGCGGACAGAAGCATCAAAGATAAGGCAGTAAACGACAGTAATACAAATGGAAGTATACATTATCATAAAGTATGACATCTCTATTAGGGAATTTAAACATTAAATAGTTTTAGACCGTTAATAATACAACATTTTACATAACATTTCTTGTGGAAATTATTATGGAATGCATGACCTTTCATCATAATCTGTTATTTTCTAGATTGATTCAATAAATTCAATAAATTGTCACTTCTCTTCACTTGTCTCGGTTAAAAACCCCTGAGGCATGTTAATGGACATGTGGCCAGTGTTTCTGCTGCAATTAAAATAGACGAGCGCTGGTTTTCCCTCAAATTATACTGCGTGAAACCACTTGTACACTGTCTGTACAAGCTCAGGCGGAGTATCCCTAGTGATGTCATCAGGGTTATCTTAACTTGGGCTTGGAGCCATGGAGTTTGAAAATAATCTGCATTTACCTGCCAACAGACGGTATCATGTTTCATTACGTTTTTTGAGCCATACTGGCGACTAAAACAGGCTATCTGCCTCTGCTGCTTTGATTTTTACCTTTAAAAAAAAATCAGCTTTTTGTGTGTCCTCCAACTTTATGGAAGTGCACTACAGAATTGCTCAAGTTGCAGAAAGTTGCATATCCTGCAAATTCAAAAGATTGGGCTAACAACGAGGTCAAAGCTGTACCCTGATAAAAGCTATATGAGCCCGACAGGCTGACAGGGTTCATGCCAAATAAAATCAGGAGAGGCTTTGGGAACCTGATTTCTCCAATCTAATCTAATCTTCTTCTAATGAGATTGACCCACTGATAAGGAAGACTTCATCAAAATTGCCGCCATCTCTGAATCACATTCTTCTTTCCCTCTTAACTCTTATTTCAGCCAGTCCTTTACTATTTTTCCCTGATGGAAAGACAAATAGAAGACAGAGAAAGAGTGGCAAAGAGGGAAATAGATAAATTCATACAGAGGAGACAGATTAACATTGCGATGCATTGTTAGAAACTAGACATTACAATGGAGGAGGGCGATGCTACTACAATTGTATGGAATGATAGGGGGTTGTAGCATGTGTGTGGGTGTGCGTGCAGAGGTTACAGTGGGGCTGTGGGCAGCATTGTGAAAAGGACGATTGGTGTTAAATTGGGGTGAAAAGAGGCTTAGGTAGAGAAAGAGAGACTGAGTGAGAGAGAGAGAAAGCAAGGGAGAGATGGTCACCCTTCAATCCACACATGGATTAGAGGCTATAGAGACATTGACAGGCTCAAAACCTGGTTTACACTACTAAAGCCTACGCGCACCCACACACACAACTCAGTATGTGTGAGTCCTACAGCAGCAGTATATTTAGCAGTGGAAAAGAATGCTTGACTGTTTGGCTGTCAACATTTCTCAGTTTTCTCAGAGATTTATCAGCTGGATTTTAAGGTCTCGACAGACTGGGCATATTTTGAGACTATTCAGATGGGCAATATGCTCAGCATCTATGACAGCAAAATATTTCCTGGCACTTTTCTTCCTTTTATTGTCCACAGTGGCTATGCATACACACGAAATCATAATTCCTTCTGAATGAGGATCCAAATGCAACTGTTTACCAGACAAAAACCTGATTTCATGAGGGGCTGATTGACATTATGGCCTGTTGTAGAGGTTTGTTGACTTACGTAGGTGAATGTCAATATGTTGAGAATAAACATCTTTGTACGCTGTATGTTAACCTGTTCCTGCAAAATCTGCCTAAAACGACTAAAACGCCTATCCAAGGCATACCCAAAGAAAATTGAATGGTGTTCTTGAACCATTTGGAGTACAGATGCTAGTGGATGAGGCTGTACTTTGGCACTGTCAGGTTTTGAGCTAAATGCTAATGTCAGCATCCTAACCTGCTCACAGTGGCAATGGTGATTTTTAACAGGTAACATTTGGTAATTAGCACTAAAGATAAAGTACAGCTGAGGCTGGTGGAAATGTCATTAGTGTTGCAGGTATCAGATCATCAACCAAACTGCTGATGATGATGGTGCTAGATGAACAGCACAAATCATCCTGAGGGGGACATGAATATCTGTCTGGACCAAAGCGCTGGACCAACCAACCGAACAAGAGTAACCTTGCCCTCCCTAATTCCAGCTTGGCTAAAACCATAGCTGTTGTTTCAAGACTTAAATGACCATACCAGTGGTTTGGATTTTTTAGCTCATTTACTACAAATCATGCTTCACGTCAACGTTAAGTTTTATACTTTTTCATGTGTTGTTCCTGCGTTCGATCGGGCCTTTTCTATTCATTCATTCACAGTATCAGTTTTAAATAGCAGACTCTTGAAACATCATAGTAAAAACCAATAAGTCTGAATTAAGTCTAGTCAAAGTTGCACTAACATTTTAACACAGTTTAACTGCAAAGCATAACTCTGCACTGCATCACCATGCACAGTTTGTGTTAACATTAAAAAAAATTACTTGATGTTCAGTCTCAAGCAAAACCGACAACAGAAAGGTACATCAAAAAATCATGAACTGTACCACTTTTTGTGGCACCAAGAAAAATGTAAAGTATGTCATATGTATTGATATGGAGCTAAAACCTCAAAAAACACCGGTGTGGTCCTTCAAAACTACGACACATAAAACATGTTTATTTGCTGCTCACTTTGATAAACAGCTACTATCCTGTTCTGAAAGGTTGTCAGAGTAGAATAACTATATGTAAAGCCACTTCTTGGTGTTCCAGATACCAGTTTCTAGCCACAAAAAAAAGGAAATATCCCTTTGCTTTAATCCTAATTGGCTAAAATGTTACAATGCACCTTAATATTACCTTCACCTTGCCAGAGAACGGTTTCACAATTTCTCTCAAAGTACAAGGGTTAGAAGTTAGTTAATCGTACCCATTGGTTTGTTTTGTAGAGCGAGGATTAAAAGTCAATTTATTCCTTTACAAACAGAGCGAGAGAGGGAAGAGCGACGGAGGCAAACAGAGAAAAAGCGGGAGAAAGTTCTCCCTCCAAAAAAGTTCAGTTTAATTGACATTGCCATTGTTTGAATGGAGAAGACAATCTCCAGACAATTACAAAATAATGTGCAGCCAATGTTTATCTCTTAAGCTAACCCTGGGCCATTTATAATGAAATTTCTACTGATGTTGATTTATTGCGACAGCCATTTTATTGATTTCAGAAGCAGCTGGCTGGATAGATTTCATGATTGTTTGAGTACTGATGTCAAGCCCTTAATATATTACTGCACTTCTGATCATTAACTGAATTACTTTAATTTGGACTTTGAAATTTTGAAATAAGACAAATGGTATGTTTGTCTTTGGATATATTGTTTTTACAAAATATGCAGCTCATAAGTTTAGTTAGGAAGAATACCACTTCACTAATTCCATTTCTCAGTTTCAGTCTAGTCAATTCTAATTGTCCAGCATGAGTCTTCCAGCACTTTCTCAGCTCTTTCAGAGGACCCATAACCATAGTTGACCTACTGGTGCTGGTCGCTGACCGTCTCTAATTCATGAAACTGGTTGCTGGAATTACTGTTGGGAAAGTTTTGATTGTATGCTGTTACATCTGGAAATCAAAACAGATCATGATAGATTATAAAACTTAGTCAGAAACAAGTTCTAAGTATTTGCAAACTGCTATTCAGCTCTCACACACTATGTGACTTTTCAGGTCCTCTGATAAACATGCTGCAGTCAACTGTGACACTGAAGTGATAACCAACATTGTTAATAAAGGCGTTTCATCCGTCATTGCTCTCAGGCTTTTTCTTCAGGCATGTGAAGTTGCTTTTTGAAAACACCGGCATTCTAGCTGCTGTTTGTTCCATTATGTAGCCCTGAAGTCAACCTTACACGAATGGTTGTTCCTCCATTTGTGGCTCTGACCTTAATCCTAATTAATAAGTCACTCATTTCTCCATTCTATAATCACATTAAGCATTAAAAAGAAGAAAATCTTACCATGGATTTCTTTATATTTGTGACACAGCGGTTTGAAATCTGTGATGTGTGAGATGCTATGACCTAGCTTTTCATAGGCTATTTGTCCATCCAGCAATGCAATCACAGTGTGCCCATCATTGCCTGATTCCAGTCCATTACTCCATGTATATTCTTCATTTCATGTTAACACTTACACATGGAGCATTTTCCCATTAATTACATTTTGCTGTTATTCTGCAATTGGTTTTCTCTGATGTTCCTTCTGGCAATCTTGTTTTTTATCCTGATTTCTATAGACTCTCTAAAATATCGAACAGCTCCCAGTGCTTAATCTGTAATCATTTGTTGCATCCAATCTCAGTGTCACCTTTATAAATACATGCTTCCACATCTTAAACACAGATCTCACACTAGCCATTCCTCTCCTTCATTTTTGTATAATCCCTCCCTCTCATTCTATGACTACATACTCATTCAGGAACACAAATTGGATCCTCAAAACCACAATCTCCTCGCTGAGGACTATTTAGGACACCCTTTAGAAGTGATGCTGCTACCACAGCTGCCATGAAATGGGCTTCTTCTTCATCAAGTCAACTCATGCTGTCCTTCTGCTACTTTGTGTGTTATGGTTATGTTAACATTGCAAAAATTAGGCACATCTTATCTCAGGAATATGCAGAAAAATTTGTTCATGCATTGGTTACCTCAAGGCTGGATTACTGCAACTCCCTATTATCAGGCAGCACCAATAAGTCCCTTAAAACTCTCCAGTTGATTCAAAATGCTGCGGCACGTTTACTGACAAGAACCAGGAAAAGAGATCTTATCACTCCAGTACTAGCATCTCTACACTGGTTACCTGTAAAATCCAGAATAGAATTTTTTCCTTCTCCTCACCTATAAAGCCCTTAATGGTCAGGCAGCATCATATCTTATAGAAATCATAGTACCCTATTACCCACTAGAGCGTTGCACTCCCAGAATGCAGGGCTTCCTAGAGTTTCTAAAAGTAGAATGGGAGCCAGAGCCTTCAGCTATCAAGCTCCTCTCCTGTGGAACCAGCTTCCAGTCTGTGTATGGGAGACAGACACCCTCCTCAAATTTAGGCTTAAGACTTTCCTTTTTGATAAAGCTTAT
>JAVQJF010004928.1:0-51807 GCA_036023855.1 Gadopsis marmoratus
CAGACTGCGCAGCACCACGTCTTGGATATCCAGTCTCCACACACAGAGAGACAGACACAGACAGACAGACACAGGGAAAGACAGACACACACAGATAGACTGACACAGAGAGACAAACATGGACAGATATACACCCATCGATAGACACAGACAGACAGACACAGAGACAGAAAACACAGACAGACAGACATGCAATGAGAGAGACACAGATAGGAAGACAGACATGGAATGAGAGAGACACAGATAGGAAGAGTCTCAGATAGGAAAACATGGAGAAAGTGCGACAGAGAAACACAAAGGGACGCAGAGAGAGGGAGAGAATAGAAAGAGCGAGAGATACAGACAGAGGCAGACATACAGAGAAACAGAAACAGGGATAGTGAGAGAGAGGTAGAGAACTAAACCTTAATTTATGATTGGGTACTTTTGAGCTACATGTGTTTAATTAAGCATGGCTAATTATTACATATTACGGGTTTATGACTATTGGCAATAACCCATTATACACTGCCCGGCAAAAAAAAAAAAGTCACACTAATATTTCTTTGGTCCGCCCGTAGCTTTGATTACGGCATGCATTCGCTGTGGCATTGTTTCGATAAGCTTCTGCAATGTCACAACCTTTATTTCTGTCCACAGTTGCATTAATTTTTCACCAAGATCTTGTATTGATGATGGGAGAGTCGGACCACTGCGCAAAGTCTTATCCAGCACATCCCAAAGATTCTCAATGGGGTTAAGGTCTGGACTCTGTGGAGGCCAATCCATGTGTGAAAATGATGTCTCATGCTCCTCGAACCACTCTTTCACCCATGCAGTAATTATCCAATGGGAGGCTCTTACCTATTTGCTTAGCTAAATCCAGGTGGTGACTTTTTTTTTTGGCCGGGCAGTGTATTTAGGTATTGCAAATACACAATATAGTTTCTGTAAATTCTCTCTGACACTTTTGAAACTTAGCTGATGAATCAAGTCTGCAGCGTTCTGTGAGTTTGTGTAAAGTGAGCTTGTCTTCGCAGGTGGATTCACTAACATTATGCAGCCAATCAGTGTAGCCGTGATGTTTGTCATTCATATAAATTCAGTCATCTTCCTTTTTTCCTCTCTGTGATGTTACGTGCCATGTGCCCCTCTGAAGGAGTCTTTGTGGAATGAGGTCATTGCTTGTTTTTTGCTCAGACAAATACTGTCTGATGTTTACACCACATGTAGGATAAATTCTAAAATAGTCGCTAGTATAAACTATATTAAAGGAAAGCTGTTATATGTGGTTTGGTAGATGAACCCTGTTTTCCACACTTTTTCTCTGTATGTTGTTGTGATCTAAAATGTAAAATAACTGAAAGCAGTTTACCACAAGAGGCTGTGATTTACTTTTACTACTTAAGCATTGTTATACACAAGTGGAGGGATACATAATAATCAATAACAGCAGTACAGCTTTAGTACTAGTACTTATTGAGGGTTGTGGGCCATGTGCTCACAGTGCATTTACTGCTTCTTATTTTCTAAATAGCAGGTTCACACAATCAGGACTCAGAACCAAACTCTGTACTTTAAAAAGCCAGCTAGTAGTTACGATGCCTCGATTTATCAATGTCTTCTTAACATCAAAGGAAAAGGTGGAGTTGGTGCAGCAGCAGTAGAGGTCACTGTAGAAAATAAATCCACACTGCATTTTATTTTGCAGAAATCTCCAAACTCTATTTCGGGATGATCAATGCAGCAGCTTGTACACACAGTACTGTGAATTTAGTTTTGGCGAGTCTTTTATAGTAATTTGACTTTGTGGGGATTTGTAATAATTCTGGCACTATCAATAAGGCTCCATTTCAGTTCAGTTTTCAATTACCAGCTAATTGGGATAGTCCGGGGGGGCCTGTGAACAGCTTTACCAAGACCACAAACAAACTGTAATGCCAAAGCCAACTGTAATGAGGCGGTCTGAAAAACTCCGTCGTCCTTATGAGAGCCGCTGGAAAGACAACAGAAAGTTTTAGATTCACAGGTTTGGGGTTAAAGGGGGGAGAGAGAGAACATCACGGTCCTCATTTTGTCTTAACGTGGGGTGGAAAGTAACATTTACACGTACAATTCTGTGAGTATTATATTTGATGCTTCTTTATACTTTGACTCCACTACATGTAAGCGGGAAATGTTGCTCTCTTCACTCCGCTACATTTATCTGACAGCCTACTGGTTAAAATGCAGATTCCAATTTTGCAAATCTGTAGTCAGCATATAAGATGTAAAGCATCATGATACAGTAAGTTTAAGTACCCAACAGTATATATAAAATAACTAGAATTAGCTTCACCTCAGCCAGCTAATGCATCAAAAGTAATCACCCAATATTAAAATATAATGTCAGCACAGTGAACAAGGCCATTCTGCCTGCATTTGGTACTTCAATACTGTCTTCAATACTTCAATACTTAGTTTTAAATGCCAGACTTTTACTTGTAATGGAGTATTATGTGTAGAGTGCTATTGCTGCTTTTACTAAGGTAAAGGGTCTGACTCCACCGCTGGTCTTAACACTCCAGGTTTTCACTTTATTACAAAAATATATTTCCCCCAAACTGTTACTTTTATTGGTATCATACCATGCAAAAAGTGTTTTATGTTTCAGGGCTGTTTCTGTTTACCTAAAGAAACAGTAACTAAAGACACTTTCAGGTGTTGTTTTTTTGATGCTTTGAGCACATCAACTAAAATTCAATTTAGCTCCATTACATTGGTATTGTATACTGGGTGAGAGACATCTAAGCAGCATAAATCTCAAAACCTGAGCAAATAAAACCAAAACTATTTGCATGGTTAAATCTCATTAGAAGCAAGTAGGAAAACGTGTCTTTTTGTGGTTTGGGTGAACTGATGCTAAATGAAATATCACATTTGTGTGAACAAATTAAAATTAAATAGGTGAGTTGCTGAATGGCTGCATTGTAGATTTTTGTTCATTGTGAGAGAAAAAACAACTGGGAATAGATGTTTTCAGAATGTGAATATCTCCCTTTCCAGGCTTTGTGCAGTAAGAGCAGAAATCAGATTGCCACAGTAGAAGTTGGTCTTTGCTTTGCTGAAAGCGTCAGAGTGCAAGCTGCATAATGTCATTACTGATTCAGTCAGCAGAGGTGGTTGTCAGGAAGGATGGAGAGAGTGGAGGAGGAGGGTGCAAAAAAATAAAACATAACAGTTAAAATTAAAAAATGCCACAAAATGAAATAAAGATGAGTGCTCCACTGAGCCACAGACTGAATATAAAAGACAATCCTGTGAAATATACATGGCTGGTGGGAGAGTTGAGCAGAATGCTAAGCTCCAAACTCTACCTGTAACCTGCAATACCGGCCCTGATCCTGAGCCCACTGATCATCCCAGAACATTTAGGGATCAAGTCAACTGCAGCGATCTGTCCAATGTTGCTCACCTAGGCAACAAGAGACAGGAAGACATAGAAGGGAAGAAACCATCTCTCATATTTAATAAGATTTGGTGTTATTTTTCCCTGTCTGTAATGCCTTTATTATTGCAGATTGGCTTAGCAGTGAAAGGTATCGATTGTGAGCCGTAGCCCCAACTGGGACTGTAGAGAAGGAAACTAGAGATGGAGGGTGTGGGCTGTTACCAGCAGGTGATTTGTATGTGTTTTTTAAAATAAAATCTTTCCCAGTCATGTAAGGTGCTCTTTTCCAGCGTGTTTTACTCACACAGGCAGGGTGCTTTTTTTTTTTATTTGAATAACTCTTAAGCAGCCGTACTGCTAATGTGTAGATAATGCTCATAGTTTAACAATGCTTAATCCCACATAGGACCACATGCACTACTGTAGGATATTTTATTGCTTTGGTCTTTCCAGACAAACAGAATAATGAATAATGAAATGGAGGAAGAAAAGAGGCGAGGTGGAAAAGATGTATCGAGATGATGAGTGAGTGATTGTGTTCGTGTTCCTATTCTTAGCCTTGCAGTGGGGGAGCAGGACTAATGATGCTTCCTGACCTTAATGCCTAGCACTCAAGGTCAGCCCTCCGCTGATGCATCGTGGGCAAGGTGTCCTGGGCCACCGAGGAGCACTGCCAGATTGAGTTTGTTGTTGTTGTTGTGGTGGTTTTCTGTGACTTTGCCCCAGAATGTATCGCTGTTCTTCCTGAAAGAATAACAGATACAATCACACAACAATCAATTTATTCAGCAGTGCAGCTCTGAAAGGAACTACCAGCAATTTCTCTCCAAGTTTTTCACTGCGCTTCTTCTTCAAGCTGTGCTCTGATAATTTCACTCTCACGCTAATGGGAAAATAATTTAAGAGAGACAAAGAATGCAGGATTTTCAAAGAGAGAGCAACTGGTGTCTTTTGTTGTTGTTGTTTTTCTTACGCAAGGTAGCATCGCGAAAATGTCCTCCAAATGGTTAGACACATCCGGCAGCTGATTTAGGTTTCGAGCTCTCATGCACGGCTGCCATTACTGCAGAGTTCAACCGAACATATTTACACCAATAGTGTAGACATATGTTGATGTCAGTCTATATGAATGTGGAAATTATTAAGTCTCAAAGCGCTAATCTGAAATGAATGATGACACAGCATTTGGAAAGAAATAACATTAACACAACGTTATGGCTTCTGTCTGACCTTCCCAGTGTGGATGTCAAAGTGCTGTATATGGCGTAGTTAGCTAAAGGAGATATGTGGAGTGACGTCTTGCCACTGACAGTTCAGTCTTCAGGTTTCTCTGGTCGATTCTTTATCGGCACACTGACGATTTAATGAATATTCATAAAATGACTTAACTGCGAAAGAGAGGCTTGTGCCATTTGTTTTCTGTCCATTAACCAAAGTGTCATATTGTTGTTGGAGCAGCAGAAAAGACGTCTGGCCGTCTGTTGAAACTGGACTAAATTGGGCTGAAAAGCTTTTTCTTGACAAAAGCACTTGCAAAGTGAAATCCCTTTACATTCAATACAGTGTTGCATGCAAATTTACAAGTGAGGTGCGGCCGCAGTAATGGTGGCCTGTTTAGTTCCGCCTACAACCGACATTCGTATATACATGATGCCTTTTTATATTAATTGATAAATTAGAAACAGGCTGCGTTAGCCCGACATTTCTGGAGAAAGCTCACGGAGAGACAAAGAGGAAAAAGGTTGTTTTTAAAACAAAAAAAATTTCAGTAAATGACATAACATAGGTGAGAAATGGAATAAGAATGAGCAGCCAACGCAGAGGAAGATGCAGCAAGGCTAAGTGTTGACTGGAGGGAGGGAGAGTCAGCCTGTCTGACTTGCTTGGATCATTAATTTGTGTTCTAATTAGCAGAAATGCCACAGTTGGAATGTGACGCCTGCGTAAGGACGAAGTGTGTGTGTGTGTCCTGTGTCTGTGACCTGCCCTGCCTCCAAGTCTCCTGGCTTGTTAGAAATGACAGATTGACGCTCTCCTGCACCCCCCACCCACCAGGCCCACCCCACTCCCCAACCCATCCCACCCATCTGCTCTGGAAACGCGCCAGATCCTTAGACCCTTCTTCGTGTTTACGCCGTGTGGGCGTTTGTGTGTGTGTGTGTGCGTGTGTGTGCGTGCGTGCGTGCACGCCAGTCAGTTCAGTCTTGTCACTGTAGGTCTGGTTGGACCAGTGGGGGAGCTCAAGAGATTTCGAGTCACGCATTTGTTGCATCCATCATTTGTGCTTCTGTGAATGCCGAGCTGGTTTTGTTGATATAAGTTGTTTTGCCTTTTAAGCACATATTGCCCAAACTGAGGCTGTGCTGCACAGAACATAATGTCACTGGCATCTTTCAGTAAATCAAGTTTGTTTGCTTGAGATGCGCATTATGAGTCCTTGGATTGAAACTTACAAAAGACCAGTTGCCAGATGAGTGAAACTATGGATTCGGCTGAAACTGGCTACAATTCCCACCCACTAGCTGCCAAAGGAGTTCTGTGAAAGGGAATTGACTTCATAGGTCACTATTCATTTCTTGTGTCTTCGCTCTCATTGTGGATAAACATCTTCAGCCAAACTTTTCATCAGCTGTCCCCTGAGTTTTTAAACACCCAGACGGTGCAGCGAACCTTGCCCCCCCCCCCTCCCCAGGGCCTGAAAATATTAATTTAGATAGTGCCAATATCCAATCTTCCATTACGTTTCGTCTGGACATATCTTTAAAGAACAAACGAACAGGAGAGAAATGTATCAGTGTTGATATCCTTTAGTCAGTGACATCACATTTATAAAGGCTGTGTGTTTGTGTTTACTGAAGCTATTCCAGTAAAGCATCTAGCCCAGGGACAGAGGAGAGCTGCCCCACGCAGTAATTGAACCACAGATCCTGCTGCACTATTAGTTACAAGTCTTAGTCTGTCCAGATCAGCACAAGGCAGAGTGAATAAGATGCTGGTTACACATGTATATACTATGTAGCCACGTGCCACAGTTTACCTTTATACAAATCTTCTGCTATAGGTTCTCTGTGCCTGAGAAAAACTGTCACACACACACAGAAGTTTATACCAAGCAATCTATTTAAAGGATCATTTGGATTCATTACAAGAACGTGAACAATAAAAAGATCACAGTTCACAGATCAACTTCTTGGTTGCTGTAGCTGCAGCCGCACAGTATTCCAGTGTAAAAAGGGATTATTATTAAAATGACACTTTTGGTTTTACCTCCAAATATGTCGGCTGATGAGTGAGAAAGAAATTGCAGTTTGGAAATGACAAAGATATGTTTGAAGTAACTTTGAAAGAGTCAGTCAGTTTCATAGTTTGTCCAACAGGGAGCAATGACAAGTTTATTTCTCAGCTGTAAAATGTCCTGATCAGTATATAATAACCAAATTTAAGGTTAATTTAAGAAAAAAAAATACTATCACCCAGTATATCATTTATGCATTCTTTTATTCTGTATTATTGATATGGGCCTCAAAGCTCCAGTCTTGGTTGGGCTATTCACAGCAGCTAACTCGGTGAGTACAACCTTATCAGAACCGAAACAAATAACCACAGCTACGTGAAACGTAAACTGTCTCTGGACAATGTTGCAAATCACTTAGCAGGACTGCTTTATGTCATTACTGGATTTTCAGGATGTTTTCATCTCAAGTTGAAATGATTAGTTGATTAGTCGATTGACAGATACATAAGTTTAGTAAATTTTTCTCATTCCAACTTTGCAGCTTTTATTCATCTTATATGATGATAATCTGAATATCTTTAGGTTTTGGACTGTAGCTCAGACAAAACAAGCACCTTCTATAAATTGCAATGAGCATTTTTTTTTTCCCACTATTTCCTGACATTTTATAGACTGACGATTTATTGAGAAAATAATCTGCAGATGAATCATAACGAAAATAATCTTTAGTTGCAGCCCTATTTGCATCACTGTCAAAAAGCAACTTAACTTTGAGATATTTAATCCACTGGTTTAAACATTTAAAGAACAGTCTTCGGCATTAACACTGGACATGAGTCTTATAAGCATCTCTCCACAGGGTGCACAGAGCTTTGAATATATGCATGTGGGCATCTGCGGTCAAGGTGTGTGTGCACACATCTGGGTGTTGACAGTGACCAAGTGATCAGTCACCGGGCAGCAACCCTGCAGGTGAGATGACCTGAGCTACAACGACGTGGCTGGTAGAGAAAGAGAGAATACTGCTGTCCTCAGTAATGTTTTCAGCCTGATGGAAAGACAGCAGGCAGGCAGACCGGCAGCCAGGAGAGGTATGAGCCTACTTACACCAGCGGATAGCATGACACAAATAACTGCAGTGGACACGATCTGTGGCAAGACTATCCTGTGTTTCTCATTTCTGTTCATATCTATTTTGATATTGGGTCTCGAAGTGTGAAACCAAGTCGAATGATGGTAGGACGCTGTCTCTGGAAGAGGGCGAGCAAAGAGGAAAGAGAGAGGGGGTGGGGGTGTGCGAGGAGTGTGTGAATAAATACTTCGGACAGTTCTGGATGAGCAGAGAGGCTGACAGCTTCTCTCTCTTTCTTTTTGTCTGTCTCATCCTCTGTCTTTCTCTCTCTCTCTCTCCTTCTCAAAATATCATTACTGCTCTGTTCGACTCCTGTTCATCTCCAGAGAGGATTGTCTGTGAAGTCCAGTACACACTAAGCAGTCGTTGGATTGATTAGGTTTCTATCTACAGTATACACCCGCCCCTCGTCCAGAGGAACAGAATGAGAGCAGGGCCGTTGGTCAGCACTCTGGTTTTTCTGCGTCCAGATGGTGGATGTGAAAGTTCCCAGTTAGGGGTCCCAGTGCTCTGTCCTTGAAGCCAGGTGATTTATACATTGGCAAAGGCATCCAAAAGGCAGGAGAGGAGAAAACATACTATACATTGTGTGCTCGAATATGTGTATGTGTTGTCTCATCTTTACCTATCTTATCTATCGTGTTGTTTCCAGTTCCTTTTAATTAAATTACAATCACAAAATAAAGTCATGCCGGAGTTCTCCATGTAGATAATACTACAGGAGCCTCGTCGCTTCAGCCTAAGTAGCAGGTGTGTGTTTTTGTGTGTGTGCATAACCTTGAAGTGAACACCAGAGTGTCGCCGTGCCCTGCTGCCAGCATCTCTGAGGGGTTTTATTCATTGGCACCTCCCACTGTTTTCTCTCCAATTAACTCTGCCATCAGCCCGGGTGAAGACTGTCTGACTCGGCCCGGAGAGCCATGTATCCACTCGCAGGTTTGAGCTTTGCCCCCGCTCAGCCCCACTCGGCTAAGGCCCCAAACGCATGGAGAGCATCCTTCACAGCAGGAAAGGAGCAGACATGGAAGCACTTAGTCTTTTTATCTTTGTCTAATCATAACATCCCTATAACAAGTCATCTGACTCCCCCGACTAGGTAGAGAGAGTGGGAAGCTCGGGCTCTGGCAGCAGGATGAAAGGAAGAATGGAGGGATGGAATTAAGGATTAGGGATAGAAGAAATTAAGTAAGGAAATATCAGGGGCTGGTCACAGTTCTGGTAATGTGGACACGGATAGGGGGAGGGACAGATGGATGGATGCGTGCAGGAAAATATGGAAGGAGGAAATAAGGGAAGGAAAAATGGAAAGATGAGGACATGAAGGAAGAAATGAAGAAAGGAAAGATAAAGGAAGGTATTGGGAGGTCATTTCATAGACACGGGTGGGCAAAGATGGATGAAACCAGGAAAGAAAAAAGAAAGCATAGGATGGAGGGATGATAGAATGAAGGGAGTAAGGATGGAAGGAAGGTACAAGGATGAAAGAAGTTGAGAAAGAAAAAAACAAACCAGTTGTAATTCTAGTCTTGGATGAAGGAAAGGATAGAGAGCGTTTGAACGACAGATGATAGGAGGAAATGCAGGAAGGAAGGATGGGCGGTGAGAAAGTGAATGCATAGAGAAAGAATTGAGGGATGAATTAAGGAAGATGGATGGATTTGTAGTCATGGGTGGGTGGGTGAATGAATGTGAGGGAGAAAAAGAAGGACAAAGGAAATAAAGGATGGAGAGAGAATGAGGGACGAAGTAGGGAAGGAAGCATCATGAGCTAGTCATACTTTTAGTCATGCAGTCATGGATGGATCAGGGGATGGGAGGACGCAAGGAAGGAGGAGATAAAGAAAGGATGGAGGGATGGAAGGAAGGATGCATTCTGATTTAGTGTCGACGGATGGAGAAATGGAACAATTAAGGAAAGGAAAGATGAGAAACGAAGGTCATGGTTGGATGGAAGGATGGAGACTGGGTAAGACACAAGTAAGGAGGAAATAAAAGAAGGAATACAGCAGGAATGGAAGGATGTTGGACAGATGAGAGATAGGTTTCAGAAGGAAAGAAGGGATGAAGTGTCAGGATGAAGTCTTAATTCCTGTTATGTCATGAATGGGTTGTTGGATGGATAGATGAAGGCTGGAGAAATTGAAGGATGCATGACATAAAGGAAGAGAGGCTGAGAGATGGGTCAAGAAAAAGGGGAGAATTAAGGAAGGAAAAATCAGAATTCTAGTCATGTTATAGTCATGGATGGTTTGATGGATGAAGACCTGGAAGGAAAGCAAGAAAGAGGAAGTTACGGACGGATGAGGGGGTTAAGGAAGGAAGTGGAAAAAGTGGAGGGATGGAAAACAGATCAAACATGGAAAAAAGGAAGGATGGAGGAATTGGGTGAAAGGAAGAGACAAACAAAGGCAGACTGAAAAGAAATGAAATGAAATGGGTAGTAGGCGGCGGGACCGCAGGTGGCTGGGGAAAAAAAAGGGGAAAGCGAATGGAAGGGAAAAGAGCAGGTCTTTATTATGGTGAGTAACTTTGACACGCTCGTGTTGCGCCCAGTGCCAGTCCATCCGTCATCCAGCTCTCCCACTGATGAGCACTGGAAACAAATCTGAGGAAGCCGGGCTTTATTTTGCCGCCTGGGTGACTTGTCGGAGTCGTCACAGGCCCATGTGTCCCTATATCCCTCCCCAGCTGACATCTCCCAGGCTCAGTTTCACCCGCTGGGAATCTCTGCCTCCCTTCTCCCTTCTTCGTTACATCTCGTCTATTCATTATGCAGATGCAGTTTTTTTTCCTCCTCCTTCTTTGCCGGTCCCTCGTGTTTATTTGATTCCTTATTTATCTCAAATGTTTCTGCTGTTTATCTGTTTGCAGAGTGAGAGTGTATACGCGCTTGATAAGTTGCGAAACACAGAGGGCATCAATCACTGTCACTTAGCCGCTCAACACGTCGCTCATGCTGCCAGAGCCTGAGTACTCTTCACCTCTTCCTTTCTTGCTTAGTCTAACCTCAATGAATTTCAAACATAAATCTATGCGAGAGAGAGAGAGAGAAGGGGGGTAGGGGTGATGAGGACAAGCGCTCTTTTTTTTTTTGTTTTGCTTTTGCAATCTGAGTCAAATATATGTTTACACGTTTACAAATGAGAAATCCAGGAGTGCGACGTCAGTTTTCATATCCCCCCACGCTCGTGGCAGCCTGCCCGGCGCTGCGGCCTCCTCCGGCAGCAGACTGCTGAAACAGTTATTTAGATGAATGATTAAAGTTAAGGCACAGCCAGCAAGAGTCTCACCACTCTTATTTAAGGAAGAATGGGATAGCTGTCATCTTTTGATGCATTGCCTGCCATCCCGCATGCAAACGAGACACCCTCACTCCACCAATGGCTCCTCGCTCCTTCGTCCCTCCCTGCCTCTCCCATGGGTCCCCAAAGAGTTGCTTCGGGTGATTGATCGGGTGCCACGGCATCACTGGAGTCGTGTGGGAAGTCTGCCCACCCAGCCAGCCATTCATTGCAGCATGCTGATCTGATGTGATCAGTAAGATAGGAGGAACAACGGAGGACTTCTGCTCACAGGTGATCAATGGCCACTGAAGTCAGGCTCCTGAGAGCAACATCTTCTAATGACTCTATAGATAAAGCATGCTGCAGTTTATATTCACCCCCTTTCCTTGTCTACCTTTCGGCAGACGGCATAGAGATGCTGGAGAAGTTGAATGCAGGGTAAAATACTTCTCATTCAAGTGCAGTTGACACGAGTGAAGTAGTTCACCAAGCCACAATTTATTCAGTGATCTTTCTTTAATTAATTTTCTATTTTATACAATTTATTTAGTTTTAATACTTTAAAATTCAAGTTGTTTCTTAGTTTGGTCATTAATTCTGATATAATGTTGATATTCCGAAGTAATACTTGTTCCACATAATGACCAAGAAGGTTATTTAAACAAAATGAGTTAAATAAATGAATACATTCTGTACAGCATTAGGAGTTAACCGTTATTGGCTTTCCAAAGGTCATGTTTCCTCATTTTCAGATTTATGGGATGTCCGTATGAGTCTTACTTTCAAAGGCCAAGATAGGCAGCCAACATTTTCAGGAATCAGTGCCTAGAAACCCTGATATCCCAACAAAGAAAATATACATGTTAAAAAGTAGGGTGTACGCTTCTCTTTACAATAAATGAAATAAATGTTAATTATTATAAAGTTGTAGTGCATGAAAATACAGTCAAGTTAGAGTTCCTCTTTTGCTTTCTGCATTCAGTGTAGAATGGTGAACTCGGCAACAGGTCGTTGTTAATCCAGTTGTTTGCACAGCTGAGAATAACACCAATTGTTTTGTGCGGTGGTTAGTGCTACACGTACGCTGCTGGCGATTTCCCCCCCAGTTAGGTGGCTCCACAGCAGATCATGGTACCTGGTTGCAGCCTTAGTACAATACCTGTGCGTCAATCAGGGCAACGTGGCCAAAACCGCTGACATTTTATGTTTAGTGAGATTAACAAAGGCATTACTGTCTGACCTGAGGACGGCAATCCAGCCAAAAAGTGTCAGCTGCTGCTCATTATTCCTCATATTGACTAATGTTAACCTCATACCATAGCCGGACTGATCGTCTTAAAGCATTGTTGTTCTATTTTAATTTCTTAGTTTATTGGAGGACTGTAGCTGTCCTAAGGTTTTGTTAAAGCTGTTGCATTTGGGATTCATCATGTGATGTATAGTGCGCTCACAGATTTGGCTGCGGCAGCATTGTTTCAACACAAATGAATGAAAATGCGCTCGCACATTTTTGGCACTGATGCCCAGTGTGTTGTAAGCATTGCGTGCTTATTTGGCTTATGCTTATTTACTCCCCCTGGCTTAATATCTTACATAGTTCCATAATCCCACCTTGTTTTACAAAAAGTGGGTGTTAACAAGAGCAGTATGTTCTGTTTAGGACAGTTCATCTATGTGAGTATATATCTTTCCTTTATTCACTTGTCCTATAGAGGCAGTACTTTATTCCCCAAAATTGGGGGGAAACAATAAATTTCATCAAAGCTCCAGTTTTGGCCTTCTTCCTTTTTAGATGTGTGGTTCACTATGCTGCTATACTAATGTGCTCTGGAGTAACTTACAGCTGAGTGTGACAGCTGCGACAGGTAAAGACTGTGATGCAGAGAGAAGCTGCTTCGAGTGTAACATTTAACTGCGTTAATCTTAATGAGTAATGATAGTATGGCAATGTGACTGTGACTGCAACATGCTAAACTGTTTGCTGTAGACTCTGGGCAGCATTATGTGAGCTGACTACTAAGCGAAGATGGGAGTGTTTTAAGGAATAGCTAGACATTTTGGGAATTACACTTATTTGAGATTAGATCGATGAGAAGATCGATACCACTCTCATATCTGTCCGTTTGATATACAGTCAGCAGCCAGATATTTTAGCCTTATCTTAGCAAAGCATACGGACTAGAAACACAGGTCTAGTCGTCACCATAACATTGGCAGGCGTCCATCGGACACTTCACAAAGTTAGTGCTCCCGGGCAAGAAATAGTCCAGCACATAAAGCCCTGTAAAACCACAACATGTGGTATTTTATATACAGATTTTGTATGGATTGCCTGTTTACAAGCTGTTTAAGCTGTTTAACCATCGCTGTATATACATTTATTAGTGCTGTCTAAAATCCTGTTGTTACCTGTCCATAACCTGTCTTCATTACGGATTCATTTTATCATTACTGTACACCTGCCTACGGCAGTATTTTATTGTACTGTATTTTATTTCATATATATATTGTTTTCTATATTATATTTTACATATTCCTATATATTTTAGCTAAGCTAACCATCTGCTGGACAGATGGACAGATACCGGAACTATTGCTTAACAGGCGTGATGGGGGGATCTTTGTGCTTGATGAGGCCAATGCAGAATATTATGGTGTTCTATTTAACGTTTAACAAGGTGGATTGAATAGTAAAGGTATAGGAAGGTAGATAAACCCTTCTAAACTTCTACTGACCTCTCTGCCTCCACTGGATGTCTGCTGCAGACGTTCTGGCAAAACACAACAGCTATCATAGAGATCAACTCTCTGCCTCTTGTGGCTTAACTGGTCACGCTGATAGGTATTAAAGAGGTTTATCTGACTCTTCCTTAACAATCGAGGTTAATTTAAGATGCTAATTGGTGAAACATGAAACTCTGTGAAGAAAAACACAGCAAGGACCTAAAGATGCTTAAAAGGTTTCCAAGTGCCAACGCAATGCAACAGAAATGGAAACTTGCCATTGTATTGCTGCACATTTTGAAAGTCTTACTGCACATGTGTTACCTCGCATGTCACAACCGGGGATTTCTACATGTCCCTCTCAGTCTAGTATTAGTGGCATCTGCAATATTTTGCAATATTGTCAGCCTATATCTCCATAAATCCTCTTCATCAGATGGTAAAGAGTACTGTCTCACATCCTGCTTTTTTTTTATTCCTTCTTTCTTTCCATCTTTCTTTCGCTCTTTCGTTCTTCGGTTGATACTTGATCCGAGCAACACTTTGATATAGATTATATAGATATATGCTGCAAGATGTTGACCCATGCAGAAAGCACAGAATCTTATATGTGAAACCTTTGCTCATGATCACCCACAATACTTTTTACATTTTGCCTGATACTTTAACTAAACTTTTACTTTAACAAAAAATGTATTTCAGAGCTGAGCTGGTCTTTTTGAAACAATATTACAGATATTACTTCTCAAGAAACCTCTGATTATTCTCTATGGGGTGAAGTGATTCTCATTTTTGGCTTATTGCACTCATAATCTCGCTGTGTGTCGTATATATATTGTCTTTTTACCTTTTCTCTCTTTCTTTGCACTTTCTTTTTATATTGTCTTACAGACCTCTCTGCTTTCTCTACACTAGTTCTCTTATTTCTTCTTCTCCCTTACAGTGTTATCTGTCTCAGCTCCATTTCCTTGCTCCCTGATACTCCCTGACTCAGTAGCTTTCATTTTCATGATAATCCAGCGACACCACTGGACTGCGAAATCGCTTTTACTGCCTTTTCTTTTTCTCCTTTTTCCCTCTCTCTTTCTCTCTCTCTCTCTCGTTCTATCTGTCTCTCTCAATTTTCCCCCTATTGGTTTATCTTTTTTCCTCCTGGCTTTATTTTGCTTTTTGTAATTAAATGTCATTTTCAGTTCTCTCATATTTTTTTTTTTGAAAGAAGGAAGATAAGTTTCTTTTTTTATTATATGATCGTTGTCAAAACAGAACGGCGTCACCGCTGGTAAAATTGAACATGTCTGAGTCCCAGCACCACACTACCAGCACCTAAAATATGTTTAGTTAAGCGTTCTCTGTCTTATTTGGTTCACAAATTAATTTCATTATTACAGCAGTAACAAGCACTTTGTAAAATTATGAAATGTCCTTTATCCAGATGGATATAGGTTCAACCTCTGCCATACGTAATGTGTCTGTTGACAGCTCTGTTCAAAGACATCCATCCACCCATTTCCATTTCCTGCTCCAGCTCGTGGTGGCAGCAGCAGGCTAAGCAGTGTAGCCCAGACATGCTTCTTTTCAGCCACATCCTATGACATTAACAGGGGGATCCTGGTGTGTTCATAAGGCAGCTGGGATTTGAAATCCCTGGGATGAGACCTATGGGTCTGCCCCGAGGTGATAGAGGGTCTATGATGTCGTATGAAGAGCTGTAAATGCCCAAAGCACTTCGACTCTCCCCCTTCAATGCAAGTGGCAGCGGCTGTACTCCAAATGCCTCCTGGATGTCTTAGGTCGTCACCCCTCAGTGAGATCACCTGCCCAGCTGCATCTTATCAGTAATCGGTGTCAGTTTCTCTGGAATGCATCTTGCTCTTCGTGCTGCTCTTAGGCCATATCTTCTGTCTTGCCTTAGTGTGTTTAAAATCATTTCTGTCTACCTGCTGCCGGACCCCATTGCTATGAGATAACTCTGTTATGATATGGCGCTATATAAATAAAATTGAATTGAATTTAATTGAATTACCTGCTACCTACCTGAAACGCATATTTCACATTTGACTAACTGATGCAGATGTCCTGATGTTTTAGACCTGCCCATGTGTTGCCAATTGAAGGCTTTCAGATCTCCAGGTCTCTTTTTGAGGTCCCCACATTGTCTACCAGACACTGCGATGTTATCCACATGTGTCCACTATTCAATTCACTTAGCGACATATGTGTGTCTCCATTGGCGAGATCACAAATCTGATTGCAGTCCTTCTTGGTTTTCCCAGGCTACATGCAGATGGAGGTTGGCCTTGCTCCAGCCCCGAGGACGGTGGTAATGCACCTGAAACTGTTTGGTAACTCTATTTGTACGTTTTAGCTAATTTGTCACAACAAGAACAATTTAGCTAGCTAGCTACTGCAACTTACTATCCATCAACTAACTCAAACAAACACATCTATGAATCACATTTATGGACTATGAGCAAGACAGATGTTTTTATCATCCTCCCAGGCCTTTCATTTACACCGCTTACTCACCCACACAATCATCAGTCACCTTGCAATGTGGTGTGAGCAATCAGATTTCAATCTGTCTCGATGTATTTACGCTTAGCTTTTTTTGAGATTGCATAGCTCTCTGTCCAAGACACATGAAGTGACTAAGTGTAAATTAGGTCTTAGAGCTCAGGACCAGGTAGGGAGTTGAACGTAAATCGACTGGCAACATGAGAGCTTCACCTTCAGCCCCCGCTCCGTCGTCACCAGAGATCTTGCCTGTTGATCTTGCACTTGACGCTTACCTGGAATTGTCACCAAGGCTCCAAGATACTCGAACTCCTTCATTTGGGGACAGCTATCTTCTCCCAACTTGAAGGGGACGATCCAGAGTTCACTGACTTTGAGGTGCTGACCCTCATCGCATCCGCTTCACACTCGGCTCCAAGAAGCTGTGCCAACCTGCAGTGGACGTCGCAGCTCAGTGAAGGCAACAGAACGACATCATGGAGAAAAAGCACAGATGAAGTCCTGTGGAGATTTCCCTAAATAATCACCGTTTCACCTGTTCAGTCACTGGAACTCGTTCAGGATCTCACTATTATGCAAATTCCTGAAATGGAAATGGGATAGCTCAAATGAAAGTCAGTGACAGTTCAAGGCCTTGTTCACAACTCATACCTCAATATCGATGGTGCAGTTAGAAAAGTTAGAAAATAAAAATCATCCTTGAAGTTCAGAACGAGAGTAAGATAATGTTTTTACTTTAAGAATTTCGGCGTTCCACCAGCACCTCAAACAGATTTGCAGCATTTACGTCTTTCAGGAATGGTGAAGGAGCTTTTAAGGTAAACAGTGACTTCAAAGTAAAAACTGATGTGCATAAAGCTTTATGACGTCTTATCCTGAATTAGTGTCCTCTGACTGCTCACAAATAGTTTGCTCTTACTCTTCTAGAGGAAATGTGAGGTAAACCTGAAGAATGTGGGGGGAAAAAAAGCAAAAGCCATTTCTGCTTCTAATCACAACAAGCAGCAAAGTAGTAGGACTGATCAGTAGCTGGCATCCGAGCGTGTGCTTTGTAGTGCAGCGGGAGTGGAACTGTACATTTGACTCTTCTCTGTGACAGCAGATCAATGCAGCCTGGAGCACAGATAGAAATGAATTGATTGTCACCAATAAAACTCCAATTAAACAAAGGAACATGCCTGGGAGAGAGCTCCGAGACAAGCAGCTCTCATCTTCTCATCAGTCCTCAGGGGGAAGGACGGGAGGCAGGAGAGGGAGTCGGATGTGTGCTGGGGAGTTTGTGAGCGAGGTCCATTTTCTTCTAATAATCTTGCTATCACGGAGGTGTGAGCGTGTGCAAACTGCCGACGGAAGATCAGATACTCGATAGACGGAGAGAGTTTGAAAGGAAGGGAGAGCAGAGACAGGTGCTACCATTGATCCAAAGCTTCCTTAATGATGAAAAGGGATCTTAATTGTGGTGGCATGTGGTTTATCAGGTTTCAGCGGTCAATTCTAGAGCTCATCTGACCTTCTCATATTTAATAAGTTAGCATGACGCCCTTCACCGCTCAGTCTATCCTTCACTCTCTCTCTAAGCCCTTCTCTCTCTGCCTTGTCTTCTTTTTTCTGTCACTCGTGGTCTCTCGCTGTCTGAGCTACACTCATAATCTTCTTATTGAACAATCCCTACATTTCATTCTTGCATGTACTTCCAGGTGGGTTTACAGGCCTCCCATCTGAGCAGCAACTAAAGACGCTTTTTGCTCATATGAACCTCAAAATGAAGTTAAAGATGATTAATGTTCCCCATTCCTAGAAAATGTACAAGATATCCTTACTCTCTCCGCTCCTCATCTCACTTCTCCACTAATAACATTTTCTTCACTATCTCCCTCTATCTCCCGGGCACTGTAATCTGATTGTTCTTTCTATGATTGTGCTGTTATTGAGTTGCCCGTATCATACATATGTATATATAAGTCCACCACAATAGTTATTCCATCTTCTGCTACGATTTCCCCCACCATCCGACCAAACAGGAATCCCATTCTTAAATGGCGGAAACACTAATGTCATGCTGACACGTGTAAGGCTTCTTTGCCTGGGGAAATGTGCAGTTAGCCACAAGATGGAACACCCCCCCCCCTGCCAAAGTCAGGTTTTCTGCCACCTTTACTTTGACATCATTTCTAGTGGAAATGTGAAAGTTACATTCCTGAGATGGTTTATCTCTTCAAAGATATTTTCATTGGCACAGTTGGTTCACATAAAAATGTGATAGCAGAGAGTGGGGAGGTAAAGCATTGGTGTTGCGTACATGTTTTGGGGCAATCTCATCATATTCTGACAGCAAATTTTACCTTATCATCTTCAGATTAAGATTATTAGCCATGGTGTCCAGAGGATGAATTCAAATGACTTTTACAGTTCCCTGACTTTTAGTGGCGTCTCTAGCAACACCATGAACTATGGAACTATGGAATGGATTGCCATGTCATTTGGTACAAACATTTCTGCCCCTGTAAACATCATACCTGCAATGTTAAAATTGTCACTGTGAGCATGGACACTGATATCATAGCATCTAACTCAAAGCAATGCTGTGCCAACTGTAAGCACAGCCTCACAGAGGTGCTAGCGAACATAAATTACTTTACACCCTCTAATTCAGGTGCTAACCCTGCTAACCCTGAAATGACATATAGCCTGTCTGTAATTCCTGTTTTTATGCAAGTACTTTGTAAATACTTTGTTTCTTTATGCTCTTAAATTTGACATGCCAAAATCAGATGTAACATTAGTGTCAAATATAGATGCCTGATTATGAACCTCTGGATCGCTGTATGAGGACTATTAAACATAAGCACAGACCGTATTAAATCTATTCATAATATAGCAGAGAATAAAAAGCGATACAGCTGAGGTGATTTACTAATAGAGGCTTTCCCAGAGCCACAGTAGATTCAGATGAAAGTAACTGTAAACTAAAGTGCATGCATGTATGGGACTATCATAATGTGTATTGTTGTTATTCCTTATCTTATTGATGGTGTTTAATCTGATTTACTTTAGCTGGTGACCGATGAATTACAGCATGTGCATGCTACTGCTCAACTACCTTTTAACTGTAACCTACAAGCCTCTCTATTTGAGCTGCTCAGTGTGCAAATATAATGTGCCTGCTGGTGTGTTTGTGTGTGCGCGTGCACCTGTGTGTACTTAGCTTCATCACCTCTTCATCACCCCAGCAACATCCCTCTGGCTGTTACTTCTCACTCATTGTAACCTAACTGAATAGAGGCTGAGGAGGAAGAAAGGCATGGAGCTGTATTTCTCAAGCTGTCTGTCTTTCGCTGGTTGCAGCAGCCTGATATGACCTTTTTAGCAAACATCCACTGTTTTGCTAAAACTCTATAGCTTATGGATTTCATGTCAAGAGAAAATATCTGATATTTCTTCTAACAAATCCACACCCTTTAAATGGATTTACTGTCCAGCACAAATACATTTCATATTTATGCTAATAGAAAGTCCATCTATTTATTGGTTTTTGTTGGCATTTTATTACTTTCGCACCACAGAAGAAGCCCTCTCTCCATACTTATCTTTTTCCACTCAGTCGATGTTTGTTAAAGTTGCTGACTGTGTACAGTTGCTTTTCCCCCCTCAGAAAGACTCCCGCCGACCTCAGACCCCATCATAAAATCATTTCTGAGCTTCATATGGTTGACCCTGAAGGTTAGGCTGAGGTTCATAGCGTGATGTTGCTGCTGAAGATGGTTAAGGATTATGATGATGGTGCTAGTTCGAGCTCTGTGCCATCAGCCAGAGAAATTATTAGGACTGCACCAGCAGAGTGTTAGCCTGACAGATGGCAACACATGGAGCTAGCTGACAGCACTGCTGACAGCGCATTCACAGGAAGTCCCCATCTTGTATGCACTGTACACGCTGTTTGTTGCTGTCCGAGCTCGGATGTTTTTCTGCCATCAGCTGTAGCTTATCCCCAGCCGTCAACGCCAAATTGAAAGACCACTGCACAGGCCTGGTGTCATGGCACCAAAGGGAGTTGGCGTCTGTTAAAAATCTTCAGTGGATCATTATCCCAGTCACTGGTCATTTATCAGCACCTTTCTGTTTTTTTTTGGTAATTCATTCCTCCAGTGGTCAATAAGCTTTCAGTTATTTTCCCTTCAATCAATCAGCTCTGCGGGCATGTTAATGAATGGCCAACAGACATAGATACATTAATTGAATGACTGAATACATTAAGAGCTGTATTGAGCACTGCACTGTTTCCCCTGCGAATAGCTATATGGAGTTATTATTAGTTTCGGTGATTGATGAAAGATTAGGAAAGCTTTGGCACAAACCTGTCGGTTCCACTGCCCTGGATAGAAATAAAGGGAGAGAAAAACTGTCCTTGCATGAGCAGACACAAAGATCTGATCATGTACTTGTTTTGAAATGCTGTTTTCCTTTTTTGTTGGGGCTTGTTTATCCACTAAGAGAACAGTTTTAAACTCCCATCCAAATGCAACCTCGGGGGAAGCACATGTAACCCCTCCGAATAGTTGCAATACTTCTCGCTGTCACTTCATGACAGCTTCGAGCTTGAAGTTTGCATATGCACTCAAGTGTGTGTGTGTGTGTGTGTGTTTGTTTTAAAGTGTGTGTGTGTGTGTGTACATATATGCATGTGGATGGGAGCATGGCAGTGATGTGATTGATGAGACATGAAAGGGAGCAGAGGAAGAGTTCCAGTTAATCAGCCCTGTGAATAACCACCTAGGCTGTGGATTAAAGGAAGAAAGCTGTCTGAACTAACAAAGGCTCACATCTATTACCTTACATGGAGAGTTGTTTTGCTCTCTGCAGCAACACTGACAACAAAATTGAAGTGTGTTAACAAAAATAGATGGTTTTATTTTCTTGAATTCAAGAGATGAAACATAGCAACATTGGATGCTTGTGGAAATAAAAACCATGGGAGGCAAATTGATCTCTGCAGAAGAGTGACCTATACAACACACAACAACATGTAAGATTATGATAATGTGTGTAAAATGAAATGGGGACGTAGCTGAATGTAGCCGCTCTGATCTCTTCAGCATGGCTTAGAGGTAAAGAGGCCGGCCAAGAACTGTTTGCAGGTTGCCAGTTCAACTCTTAAGTACTGAGAGCAGTATATTCTGGCTTTGGTTAGCAAAATAATTGAGGCTTGTATTACATTTCCTGAATGGTGCTGACTATTTTTTATGTTAAGTGCCCTTGAGCAAGATGAGGAACCCTTTAACTGCTCCAGTGTGTTTGAAGCCCAGCAGACACTGTGCAGATTAAGCCAGATCAAACGGTTAACTTTGCGCTGGGTCTCGACTGTTGATCAATTTCCTGCTTGCAGCTGTCTCACAGTTTGAGCAGTTCTGCTATTTGATTTCCCACATGGCTGCTGTCAAAATATTAGGGGACCTTCATCGTCATGGTTACAATAATGACCGCTTGGTTATGGTTAGGGAACTGTAACAATATCACTCTTCCTTTGCTCCCCATGAACAAGAGTCTTAATTCCTACAGGCTTTGCCGCCTTAACGTAAATATATGTGCTGAAACAACTGATGCTGTCGAGAATATGTGAAGATATAATTTTAATAGCCTTTGGCCCGTTGTCAATAATGTTTTGCTCTTCTTTCTGTCTGTTTCTGTTTTTCTCCAGGTCCAAGGGTTGGAGAAGCAAGTGGAGTTCTCAGATCTGGGCCCAGTGGGGTCAGTGATAAAGACTCTTCCATATGGCATGGGTGGAGGCACAGTGGGAGGGCCGACAGGGGGAGTGGTTAAGCCTCCGTACCAAACGCGTATCTTCTCCACTTCCATCGACCAGACACCCATGAAATCCAAGCCACCCACCTACAGTTTCTTTAACCCATACGACTCGGCCCGGAACCAGTCCCTGCACCTGGACCAGACAGGCTACCGCTCTAAGCGCAAGCCCTCACTAAAGACAGCCATGAAGACCAAGAAGATCTTCGGCTGGGGAGACTTCTACTTCAACGTCAAGACCATGAAGTTCAGCTTGTTGGTGACAGGGAAGATTGTGGACCACATCAATGGGACGTTCACTGTTTACTTCCGCCACAACTCGTCCAGCCTGGGGAACGTGTCGGTCAGCATCGTGCCGCCAACCAAAGTGGTGGAGTTTGAGGTCGTCCAGCAGCAGCAGCTGCACCCCCACACCCAGCAGGACGTCCAGATCCAGGACACCCAGCAGTCCACCATCGACCCCAAAGAGGTAAAGACCTTTAACTGTCGGGTGGAGTATGAGAAAACCAACAGATCCAAGAAGCCCAAACCCTGCCTGTATGATCCATCCCAGACCTGCTTCACAGAGCACACCCAGTCCCATGCTGCCTGGCTCTGTGCCAAACCCTTCAAGGTGATCTGCATCTTCATCTCTTTCTTTAGCATTGATTACAAGCTGGTTCAAAAAGTGTGTCCGGACTACAACTTCCAAAGTGAGCACCCTTACTTTGGATAAGTAAGTGAGACTGAACTGAAAAGAGGAATAAAAGAGACAATGTTACCGATGATGATGATGATGATTATAATGATGATGAGGGAAACGATAGTCATATTGATTACGATGAAGAAGCCGGGGACAGTTTTTTGCCTCTAAACTGCTGTGAATTGGGGATTTAAATCAAGTTTAATCAGAGTTATGGATGGTTAGGACCTGGCTGATTTCTCTGACTTATTTTCCAACTTTGGATTTGTTACCACCTGTTTTTATTTGATTTTCTTTTCTGTAAATAATGTACTTAACCTCAGCACACTTACTGTTTTTAGATATTTGTTTCTCAGTGTTATTACTTTTTGCATTTGGAGAATTCGGTTGAAAACAGCTGGAATCAGTGTTATGCCCTCCGAGTACAAAGGGAGCCTCCGAGGCAGCTGTGCAGTGCCAACACTGAATGACAGACGTAATGTTATGGTAGACTGACTGTTAATCATCCTCTCAGCTCTACGTTTCAATCCCTGGATATAAGAGAGTTATATGTATGAGAAATGCTATGCTGGATATGCATACAATATACTGTATGAAAAAGCACATTAAAATCTCTTAAACTGTCTGTCTTTTACTGGGTGAATGTTTTCATTCTTTGTATGGCACAAGCTGTGCAGCATATTCATGCTATCTAACTCAGCAAGGACACTATAATGAGCTAAGTTACATTTCACTCTGATTGGGAATTCATGGCCAAGGTCTCTTGTGAAGATATGCAATTTAAATTTTTATAAAATATATATCGAAGGAACGTTGGTTATGGATTCAATTATGACATGAAAACCAACCATGACGCATTCTTAAGACGGTGATAATGTTGGACTCCTTTTGAGGGAGTTGGTATGTACAGTAATAGAATATGAAGGAGGTATCTGATATATTTTATTACATTTACCCCACAACTGAGAAGAAAAATAATATTGTATTGGAGGTAATATGACTGACAGGTTTATGTTTGTTAGTTCATACAAGCAAAGGAAGCATTGAACATCTGAGCAAACATTTTTCAGTTGCACCTAAACCGCCAGGTGGCTCATATTTTCTGACTGCGGTATTTCTGGTGCCACTGTTATAATCTCAGCTACCTAATAATATTTACTTTATCATTGCTCTCTATATGAGCTTATGGAAAAAATAAGCAGGACAGTGTCACTTTTGCTAAAAAAAAAAATATATATATATATATTCATGCATCCAGATTAGAGGTTAAAACTGAAAGCATAAATCAACTCACCCACCTCTTCCTTGATTGAATTAAACAAACTCTCCTCCAACACCTCCGCTGTCCGACCATCTCAGGCTGTCTCTCTTCCTCCTTGTTCACAAACTCCCTTTTTTCTCTCTCGGTGCAGAGTGTGTGGCCCTTTGCTCCCAACACTTTTGATTTGATGATACCGGTGCTCAGAATTTCATTAGAAAACACACAGTCGGTGCTAATTGAATCTTCATCTCACTCCGGCTCGATACTCTATTATGCTTTTGATCAATTACATTCAGATGGAGGTCCATGTATCTTACACAAGTTGCTGTGGACAGTTGGGGCACAGAGATTGATGGCGTCGCCGCGACCCAGATTCTCCGGAGTTCCCCTCTTTGTTACCCAAACTCTCCACAGTGGATTGGTGAAGAAACCCCGGACTAGTCATTGCTTGCAGATCCTCATGTACTCTTTTGCGTGTGACCGCACATTTGAGTTCATGTTAGTGTGAGTCAGCCTATGTGTGATTCTGATTAGCTTTATTTGTGCCTGTGTGTGTTGCGTCCCAGAATTACAACATAAACATCTAATAAACTATGAAAGAAAGTACACTATAGTAAGAGAATGTTTGTTTTAAACATTGTAATACTTCAATCCAACATCCACTTGTCTCATTGATCATGTGGTACGTATATAACAGTTTGTGGACCATACTAACCTAGACAGTGGAGTGTAATGACAGCAGCACTTTGGAGATACTGGGCGTAATTGTGGAAAGTGCCTAAGTGGAAATGGCTCCAAGATTGCTTTGGACAAACATCAGATTTCAGATACCTTTGGAGAAAAACGTTGGCTGGAATATAGCTGCTGACAATGCCATGTGCCATATGCCTCTCCAAACCCTGACATGTATATTCACTGGGATAACAGATTTACAATGAGCGAGCCAATATCTATTTGGCATCTTTCTGAGGGACATTGACCTCTATTATGGGAAAATGTTTAATCACTAGGCGACGCCAGTCAGAAATCAAATATTACACCCATAACATTTTCCGGGAAAACCATGTTACTGAAGGTTTTCATGCTCGTCTAAAAGGATTTAAACTGTTATCCATTAATTTTCTCTATGCCAGATTCTTTGGGGTTTTTTTTATGTTTCCTTTATTAGTAAACTGGACATAGATGGATGATGAAATTAGGGCAAGAGATGGGGAAAACATACAATAACAGTCCCCGGCTGGACTCGAACCCTGCAGTGGACAGGGACACTGCAGTTTATGTTGAGCACCAACCTACTCCACTTATTTCTATTGTGTGTCAATCAGACATGGAGTCTTTCTCAGCATTCACTGGGCAGATGACAAAAAGCACCATGCACTAGTAGCCAGTTTGAACAGAGTCAGACAAGCAAAGCCACACTCATATTCATATTCGCTGCAAATTTAAAGTCACACTCGACCTGAGATGACATCTGGTGTTTTGGGAGGCAAACGGAGCCCCAGAGCAACACAGAGAAAGTATTCAGACTTCACAAAGGAAGCACCAGGGACTGGGGATTCAAGCCATGAACCATAGCCATAACCTCCCTCCTCAAAATGTACACACAAGTCTATTAAGGGCACTTTTATATGTCCATGAACAATTTATGACATCCATTATCTAAACCTACTGCTTGACATCCACAGACTAAGGGTTGCTTGAAATTTCTTTTGCATTATCAAAGTTCAGAGGTGCGGTCTGCAGTCACAACTGTCACAGATTAACACCTACAGTAGACTCGCACATCATTTTAAAAATGTAGAACGAGATGTTGGGTGATTTGATATAATGTAGCTATTTTAACAGATTAAAAAATGGATCCATGAAAGCTGCTTTCGCCCACTGCAGTCTGTAATAGGTTCTGTCACCCTGTGAGCATGAATCTGTACCGATACAGCAGTAGTGTGTGTTCATAGGCGCGCTGCCCGCTCGCTTTGAAATTTCCCCACAACGGCCTACGATTCCCAGCAAGCCTTGCGGCAGGACGAGCGGAACCAGTCGTTGCTAACAACAGCCCTTTCGGAGCCTGTCAGCGGCGCTTCCTCCTCTGGCCTGACACCTGGAAACATGCTGTCCTTCGCTGTCAGACAACTCACGCGGGTACGTGTGTGACAAAGTGCTGTTTTTGTGCCTTTGCCCCCCCCCCGACGGTGTTGGGTAACGCAGCGCTGCTGCACGGTTGAACCGGTACCCAGCTCAACGTCAGTGTGCGTGTAGGTAACTTGCTACAGTCGCGGTGGGTTGGTGGGGGGGCTGAAGTCGCCCACCTGGCTCTTTAGCAGCGTGTGCAGTTTGTCATTAAAAGGAAGAGCACGTGCAGCAGCTGTCCTGTCTGCCCGGTTCGCGTTGAGTCTTTGAAACCTTGTTAGTTAGCTGAAAGGCTAGCAGGCTAAGTCGCCGGTGCGCGTTATGATGCAACAGCGGCTGCTCAGTTTCATCATGTTGTTTTGGGGGGGTGTGTTTGTCTTTCTCACGACACGCTGCCAGGTAAACGGCCCCTCTCGGGTTGCCCCGTCGACGCTGACTTGGCGAAATAGCGCTGCGTCACCTTGTAGAGCCATTTAATAGAAAACGAGCACCGCGTTGCACACGCGGTCCGGTTGAGCGCCTCGGTCGTGATCCCTCCGCGCAGACCCTGCGACGCACGGCTACAGCTGGACGTGAGTCGTCCAATAACGTCCAAAGTGCAAAGTGAGCTTTGACGGAGCACCAAGCAAATATTACCCTGCCAAGTTAAGATGATTGTGTAACCGATAAGGATGTGTTTTGGTTAAAAGTTGTAGTAAGATATGAATATGATCTATTGAGTCTACCCTCCTGCAAAGTAAGACAATACAATTCAACAGCGCCACAAGCTGCAGCCACCAAAACACCTCGTGCTCCCAACAAAATCTCAACACGATGACCTTAAAGTATTTATTGCAGGCTTGCTGTATTGGACTTTATTCGTTGTACCCAGCTTTTAATAGACTGGCAGCTGGGTGAAGCATTCTGTTTTGCCCACCTCATCTTCATGTGTGCAGGAGGAGAACACATCACCAACACTTTACAGTACTGCATACTTAAGACCGATGCAACACTAAAAAGCCTCATATTACGTCATACTTCAATGAACCCCTTCAATGCAGTGTTAATACTTTAACTCAACATTATATGCTTCACAAAGGCGTGTTTAAGTCCGGGACTGCACTACAGTGGAGTAGCTGTTGTAATTGTAGCCCCATTCATACAAACATTTTGTTTGACAAATTAGTTTCCCGGTGAGCTCATGTGAAGGTTGCAGCTTGATAATTTGACAGTTTAGTGAAGTTGGATTATTTGAGACATCAGGTTGATTTGAGGGCTATTAATATCCTAATTTTGAACTTTGTGAAGTGACCCATTTTGGAGGTGGTATGAATTTCATGTAGTTTCTCAGGAACAAACTAGGCTATGACAAGCTTGTGCCAAAATCTTGTGGCACGTATTCAGACCTAGATTTCTAAGTCGCTGTCGGTTTGTTTGAAGTTTCCCATTAAGATGACTGACTCACATGCTTGCATGCGTTTCCTATTGGTGCTAATTGGTTGGTCTGCACCTTCATTGAAGGGCTCATTGGTGTCGCAGGATCTGTGTATGAGAGAGAAAGATTTCAGTCCTTGTGCAGTATCTTCCTGCTGTTGACCTACTTTTTTTTTTTTTTAGGATAGATTTAGGATTGGTCTAAAGATTGGAGGGAAACCTTTGTGGCTTTGGTCTTAAAACAGTAGTTCATCTGTTGCTATGGTCATTAATATCTTTGGGAAACAGATTGCTTTGGCCATTATGGCCGTGTTTTGCTCTTGAATAGTCCGGTTGCTGCAGGTAATGGATTCCAAACATTCCAGTTGGTCACTTTTTTTTTTAGTTTAGGTTCTGCTCTGTGGAATTGGAGAAAAAAAATGCGATTCAGTTAAACAGCATGAGAACATTGGGGAGTGTACGGGGGTAATGCTATTTCCACGGATCTCTGTACATCCATCAGAATTTATTTATTTATTTATTTTTAACCACTATTTGTAAGAATTGCAAGCTAGAAGTCATACAGAGAATGAAAATATCTTTTAACTCTTAGGGCTTGTTGTTCACTCAAATACTGTTAAATTGTCAGAAACAAATTTGTCATTTTCAATGTAATCGCATGGAAAAGTAACAACATTGAAAGCCGAAGCTCCCATGCCTGAAGCTTTTTATTAGCCTTCTGCTTGATGATAATTTACCAGTATGACCTGTAAGTCTAGGCCTCCCACATCTAGACGAGTAGGAAAGTCACCATGCCATGTAACCAGGAAACCGACATCCGCTTCCACTGAAAGGAACTCAAGAAAAGTATGAACCTTTCTAGAAAGTCTTTTTCTGGTTTTTGCCAAGAAAAAATGCTGGACAAATTGTGTGGTAAGTTTGGGTTTTTAGTCTTTTAAGTTGCAACCCCCCCCCCCCCCCGTAAATTCTCTCATAGACAGATTATCTATGTTATGTAATCCAGAGTAATTTACACAATATAAAAAATGTATAAAGAAGTACTTCATTGGTCAAAATCAATATCAGAAGTTCTCATATTTTTTGTGCTGTGTACTGAAAGATTAGAGATCAGTCTTGCAGGGCTTTGTTTTTAGTTGGTTAGAAGTCCTGCTGCCCTTTGGAGTTTGGTGCATAACGCCTACTCATTATGCTTTTGTTTGAAGTCCGGAGGGAACGTTTTGAAGCAATTCTGCTTTTCTCAAAAGTGCCAGTCAATAGACTCGATTGGAGAACAGGCAACAGCATCATTGTTTTAATCTATATGTTGGCAACATCAACCAACAGAGTGCTATTGGTGTATTCAGAATTACCCATCAATAAGCTTTCAGAATAACTTTTTACCTACTTTTTAAGTTGGCTCTGAAATAGCTTTCAGTGTCGCCCTAAACACAGTCTGTATGGCTCATCGCATCCCACAACGAAATCAGTCAAGTTCCAATTTAATGCTTTTATACAATGTGGTTTTTGACTTACACTTACATAACACAGTTCCAGCCGAGGCCTTCTTTTTAGCTTTTTATATTCAGTTTTATTCGGTTTTAACAGGAATACAACAGAAACACGTGTTTTTCAGCCCTGCTTCATCCATTCAGTTTTCCAACAGGGATGTTTATAAGTTGCTTGGAGCTACTCTGATTCCTAAACACACATCGAGCAAACAAACACCTGCCAGGGTTTTGGTATACCCCACGCTACTTTTGCATATATCTTCTCGGCCCTGGTGCATGTTTTTAAGCCTTTTTGCTTTTAAGTCCTCTGCATCCAAATAAAACACATGCATGTGCGCAGAGCAGATCAGTGAGTTTTTCAAAGAATAACTGCATTTAACAAATTGTGGTTTTACGTAGCATGTTAACGTGAGGCTGAGCTGCTTTTATCTGTATTGTCTAATCTTAAATTGAATATTTTACTATCTGAAAACACTGTCACATTGAGCTATGGGAAATAATAGCAGGCATTTTCACTTGTTTCTGACATTTTACAGACAATTGTATTGATTGAGAAAATAATTGGCAGATTAATTGATAATGAAAATAGTTGTAGCCCTAGTCTAGTCAACTTTGCTTTCTATTTTCTTTAGATTTATAGTGAATTGAAAACCAACAAACTGAATTTCTCTTTTTAATTGCTTGTAGAATGTCCAATGTGGTTTAAAAGCATATATTCATTCTCACAAATCTGGGCTTATTAAAATAATGTTCTTAGGACAGATTTAGCTGTATTTAAGTGACTCAAAATTGCTTTCAGGTGGCCCGAACAAGATTTAACAATGCAGAAAACCCCAGTTAAGTATTTCTAATTTTGATTTAACTGACCTTGCACTTGACTGGGACAATCAGAGGGTTGTCGGCACAGACACAAGAAAGGCCACGAACCAGGCCTGACCCAGACTATGTTAACAGTACAATCCACAGCATGCACTAGACTCCCTGAGACACCAGAACATCCAGTGTAGAGCTCTTTTACCACAAGAAGTGTCGTGGAAAGACTACGGCATAAATGTGTCGTTCCACCACCTACACCTCCTGAAGATTGGCTTTGTTGCTGGCACCGTTCAGTCTCTGATTGTCACCCTGACAACCCTTTGACCCGAATAGAGTGGAGTCGCCCCGGACTCTGCCTCCGTCCCTTCACGCCTTCTCACCCCATCCCGAATTCTAAGTCTAGTCTTATCCAGACTGAATCACAGGGCAATTTGTAACGGACAGCCCAGCTATTAGTCAGTGACAGGGAAAGAGGCAACTGCGTGTCTGACTGACGGATGCAGCTGCCCTGTTGACACTTCTTCTTCCTAACCTTACATTTTTTTCCCCCCCTTCACTGTTTCTCCTCTGGTTTCTAGCGTTTCTTCCGTTACAAGTTTGATTGTTGTTTGGTATAGCCACTGATGGACAGCAGTCATCTGTAAAATTGACTCTCCTCAGGAGCTGCTTCAGGAAATGGGCAAAAATAAAACAGAACTAGGATTAATGAACAGATTTCTTTCTGCCCTTTTCTTTCTCTCTGCTATTGGTCTTTGTGCACAGATGTTTGACAGGAAAGTTAAACTGCCAACAATTACCTTATCAATGTCATGCAGATGCAGCACATCTGTGACTCTGCCATTATTTCGTGTTCGGCAGTGGCACCTAGGTTGATGTGGCCTATCCCGCCCCTTTTCTCACAGCAGTGTTTTCATCAAGTTCACCTTCAAACGACAGCATCATCTGTTGCCTAAAAATAGTCCTGCTGTGACATATTTGGTGCTTGTATCTTGGCTCTCACTTTTCTTGGATCAGTTTATCTTGTGTTTATTAATTAATCTCCCGTAATGATCAGGGCTGGCAAATGAGGCAGAGAGGCAGACCACAGGGACTGACCTGTGTGTTGTTTGTGCTGTGTCGTTTGGATGCCACAGAAGTGACCTCGATGACAAGACGAACTAATAAAAATGCCACGCCAGTGCTACTATGCTGAGCGTGCTTAGCAGTGTAGGGTGACATGACGGGGACAGGATGAGGGTGGGAAAAGGAAAGCAGGGATGAAGGTGGAGGCAAGAAGAAGAACGAGGAGGAGGGGAGGCTCCTTTTGTCTTTTTTTAAATTTTTTTTTGCAGTTGTCAGTAGTTCTCTAACCACGGCAGCGTTGGCTTGTGTTGAGGGGGGGGGGGTCTCTGCCACTGCTTCCCCTGGCCTTGGTGTGTCCCAGCAGAGACTCAGACAGGGAAGGGCAGTTCCCATCAAGATTTAATGACCCGTGTGATTTCTCTGCAAGAAACGCGTCCTCAGAGGCAGCCTGACCCGTCTCCCCAGGCCCTCAACTCTTCCAGATCCAGAGGAGGGGGCCTCTCCCCTTTTCGACAGTCACCTCTGCCACCGGTGACTGTAGGCCATAGTAGAGACTGTTTGAAATTGGCCGTTAATGTGCCAGACGTCTCCTCTGGTGTGTCACCACTCTCCCTTCTGCCACCCCGTGGGAGCAGATGAAGAGGCGGAGTAGAGATGATGGGCCTTACAGTGATGGAGTAGATAAACTATCTGCAAGTTGTTCCTAAGGATAAGGGGTTCTTCTCAACGGGTTTTTTTGTTGATGTTGTATTATGAGACCATGGTTGGTCATTTTTGCATTGCAGAGATGATTCCCTTTTTGTGCAGCTTTAATAATTTCGGCACAACATTAACATTATTCATTTTCTGTTTTAAAACATGTTTAAAAACTACAGTTTGGGTACTTAATCTTTTGTAGTGGCTTTATTGCACTGTGGCTCTAGCAAAAGAAACAAACATTTTTTACACCACATGGAATATGGGTAAATTATGTTGTTTTGGGGGTTTTTTTCATATGGGTGTCCTCATTTAGTCCTGAACATTGTGTTAATTGCTTTTTAATGGTGCTATTAAAGGGAGGTTGTCCCTCACACCCCAGCACACCTGTACAGATGATAACTATAGGTTTGGAGTGGTGGGATTGATCTCAACACAGTCGTCATCATCATATTGCTGATTAAATGGCCAGAGAGAGACAATTTCTTCGGCGTGCAATCAACTTGTCAAGGATTTTTCTTTTTTAACCTCCGTGTGTTCTCCCACACAGTGCTCTCCCAGTTGATTGGAAGTTATAAAGGGAACTTAAGCAGTGAAGGGCACACGTACAGCTTAAATACATGACTGATGCGCACAAAGGTTATATTATCTATGCAAAGAATCAACTGTATGCAATACAATACCAAGTCAGAAATCATAGTGCATAGAGGAACCAGGATTGGGATTCATGTTTAACTTAAAAAAAAAAAAAGCGACAGACTGTGAAAATTGTATGGGCTCTGCACACTCACATGATTGGGCATTGCAGCAGCAGCAGCAGCAGCAGGAGAACTCGCCAGCCCCAGTCCAGATTAGATAAGCAGGAAGTGCTGAATCTGTTCTCTATATGCCTCCTTTGGTACACTGAGGCTGTAAAAGTCAGTCCCTCAGTTTGTGGAAGTGCTGATAGAGGCATAATTGAACAACCATGCTGATTATTGATATCATGCAAACACGCCAGTTTCTAATTATACCAGGCTACATATGAGAGTGTACGAAGAACAGAGGAAGAGACTTGAAATGTCTCCATATATAGATATACTGTATATATTATTCCTACAAAATTCATACACATTATTTTCTTCTCACACCCACATTTAAATAAATGTATATATTTTCTCATCTTGCTAAAAGTTTCTGATGACATCAGAAATATTATTGTACTCCTGCTCCTTTAAAGGTATTTCTTTTAAAACTATGGTAATTTGCAGTGCAGTAGTAAGATTTTGGTTAAATAGCTAAATCTGCAGGTGTGGAAAAAAAAATCTCCCAAAGTTTGGTAGCTTATGTTTTAGTACAAAGACCCAGTGTTAGAAAATGTGTTCTTTATATCTGTATAAAACTAATACATACTCTTCAACAGATCCTATTCCTTTCTCTGCATCCTCTCTCTCGCATCTTCTCTTCTGCTCACAGCCGCTGTGCCAGCGAGCCCCACTTCGTCTCTGTGTACGTGGCCAGCAGTCCCACGCCGCCACGCGTACAGTCGATGAAGATCGTCCATGGACGGGCCAGGAAAGCCTGGCTCAGGACGACCCCGAGATGTGGGATCTGCTGCAAAAGGAGAAGGACCGGCAGAGCCGTGGCTTGGAGCTCATTGCATCTGAGGTAAAACATCTTTCACAGATATGAAGGATGTTTTGTTTTAAATGTAACGCATAATGTGTTTTTGATTGTTTGTCCACGACTACTTAACTGTGCAGTTTACAGTGGAGAGACGAGAGGAACGGGATGCAAAAGAAATGGGGATGACATAAATAGTTTTATTATTATTATTATAAACCTATGTAGGATGCCATGATAACTTTGTGTGCAGCTTAGTGAACTGGCTTCCTTACAGTGGATGGGTATTTGGAGAATTATAGCCCAGACGATTACCAGATGGCACACTAATGCATTTCCTTGAACGTCTTGAATGGTCAGTCAAGGACATAATTTGTCAAACGCCTTTTAAAATGTTGGTATGTAATTGACATGCTGGCAGATGCTCTGAATTACAAAGTGAAAGGTCTTTAATTCAGCCAGCCTATTAGTAGTTTATAAAGACCCATCCTATACAATTTTGTGTTGAAGGAGTTGACTCATTTAAAAAAAAAAAAAAAGTCCATCAGTGTAAGCACTTAATGCCTGCAAGAGCTTGCAGTACCTCCCCTGTATGTTGGGGCAGGTAGAGAGTGCCTTATCACTTCTGATTAATGTTTTGGCAAAATGGATTATGAATAGAATAGCCTCATGGATATCTATTCTAGTTGTATCTTTTTTCCATATTACTGCTGGCAGCATTGACAGAAAAGCCCTGGTCTGCAGGTTATCAGTGCTCAAACTAGATAAATACACTACGTACAGCACATCAAATCCAACAAATTATATGGGTCTGCATAAAGTAATTCACTGCAAATTCAAATGAATTCTTTACTAATTTTATTCCTAAATAATCTTGTTGTATATTTTTAATATTTTATTGCCATAAACGTTATTTTGGTTTTTAATGTTTTCAGTGGATTGTTAGGTAGGCCAGAAAAACTGATCTTCTGGCTCAAACATGCAAATTATAAAACAGATATCATGAACTCTTGAGTGTTGTATTGTAATAAGAAATTCATATAAAGTTATTCAAACTTCTTTTATAGTGACACATTAGCAGAATAGCTCAGTTGTTACAGAAACATTTGGGTAATGCTTTGATTTCATTCCAGGCTGGATGGTGTGAAATGGAAACTGTACTATTCAAAAGAGCAGACAAGGTTTTTATCTTGTGGTGTTCTTTCTCTCCCCTCCTGTTTCTTCTTTGCCACAGTAGTTGTTCAGTGGAGTATATCAGCCCCCTCTCTACACAAAGCCTGACCGCTCTAGTGTGAGATAAAGCTGATATCTTCATTCTGCCTCCTCCCCACCTCACTCTGCAAGGCACATCGCAGTACAGCTCAGGCAGGCATTCCTTGAATGAAAAGACATTAATTTTCCCACACGGGGGGGGGGGCGACACACACACACACACTTAAAGACGCTGAGAATCAAATGCATTTCCTTTTCTAATATATGCACAGTCGTCGGTGTGACAGAAGGACGCGGCACAAAGCTGTTACTGGAGCTGTTCTCTCCCTTGATCGACTCTTGGCTTCTAGGTGAAGCATTAGCATAACCACACACAGACAACATGCACACACACCACCACCACCACCCGAACAACGGAGAGACTGTAGTGTGTGCGTGTTTCTGTATAAGCTCCTATTACTGTCCACTGTGATAATATACTGTAAGAGACATACGTACGATATCCATGAGGAGGGGAGTGTCCTATGGGTCTGTTGTGGCAGCAAGGTTTGGAGAGCAGTTCGACAACCTAATGCTAATTCTTAATACTTCCAACAACATGTTACTCCTCAAAAATTAAAAGTAGAAAAAAATCAACGAAAGGTATCATCTAATGAGAGAGGTGCCATAGAAGTTCTATGAGGGCAATGATAATTACCAAACAAACAGAAAGTTGGAACAGTTAGTAGGAATTAGAGCTGCTACTAATGATTTTTAATCTTAAGCTTATTTTCTTGATTATTTGTTTGTTCATTTAAAATGTCAGAAAGTTATGACAAAAGCTTGGCTATTTTCCGGTAGCCAAAGGTGACCTCTTGAAAACAGTCTAAACCCAAAGATATTCATGTTTACTGTAATATAATACAAAGAGAAACTGAAAATCCTCACATAAGAGAAGCTTGAACAAAGCAATATTTGGTGTATTTGCTCGTAGTTTTCGATCAACTGATTTGATCAACTAATTGTTGCAGGTCTAGTAGAAATTCAAGAATCGCATAATGATTCAGTAGTCAGATTATAATTGGGTCCAGCTCTAATGCAGTCAATGCAATATTAAGATGTCCAGTAAAATAATTAGTCCACTGAAATCAAGCTAATAAAATGTGTCGGTGAATGAGTCCAACATCAGTTACTGGTATATATATCGTATATTAAACAGAAATTTTTAACATCTCTTTCATCTCCCAGCACAGAGACGAGATATAAAAGAAAACTTTTGGGGGTAATTATATCCCTTTCTGCAGCAAACCATACTCACTAAAATTTGTTTTTCTTGGAAAATGCATTGCAAAGTGAAAAAGTTTTTGTTTTTGTTTTTGTTTTTTTTTAAAAAAGGCCACACCAGTGTATCTCAGCATGTGCAGAAAGGTTTATTACATTATCTTGTATCCTCCAGCATCGAGGCGATAAGCATTGTGAAGTGCAGAGTGTTAGTCTATGGAAGTCCAGAGGTTCAATACTGTAATGATTGCCTTTAACTGGAGGTGGATTTCTCACTATCACTTAACAGACTTTAATTTGCGGCCCTTGTCCCTCCTTTGTGTGTGTGTTCTCACCACAGAATTTCTGCAGTCGAGCAGCTCTGGAAGCTCTGGGCTCCTGTCTGAACAACAAATACTCTGAAGGCTACCCAGGTAGAAGGTGAGTGCATTTATTCAGTCCCACCCAGCTTATTAACACTGCTGATATTCTCTGCTTTAGGATATTTGTTACAGACATGAACACACAACCACACACACAGCCACGCACTGATTTATACTGTGTTCTCTAGCTTGCCCTATAATACATGCCAACCACACAGCAAATAATCCCCAGCCTCTGCCTTGCCAAAGACAATTCCTGAAGGGATACATTGGAAGAATATAGTGCCTAGGCTGATAGTTGCATGTTTTCTATTTTCAGTTTCCCGATTTTCTCTTATTTCCCTCAGATAATTCATTTATCAGCAGCAAACAGAGAGCTGACATGTTTTGAAATGTTTCTCATTTGATGCCTTTGATTCCTTGAATACAAGCCTACCATAAATCTCCCTCCCACTGAATGCGTTTTTATTTATTTTCCCCCCACATCCTACTCATCTGCTGTTTTACACTTTAATGTAATGAAACAAAAGGATGATCTCATTGAATGAGTGGCTTGTACAGTAGCCATCTGTTGCACCTTCATCTGTAATTCCACTGAAAAGGTTTGATGAGCGTTTTCACCTGAGATGCCCCAGATCTGCTGTGGTAGTTTCCGGTAAACATTGGTCTAGATTGTTCTAGGTTTTTGTGGCCAACAGTGCAGTTTGTGGCAAATGTTTGAATGGTAACAGGCATTGCTGATACTGACTTAAATTGACGACGGCTATAACCAATATTTGCATAATAATGTATCAAAAGACCATGCCACATGGGTCGCTGTAGTGATGAACTTACAGAGAATTATCACCCAAATCTGCAGCTCTCCTCAGCTTTTTAACGGGTTTCAGCTCATTGTTTAGCTGTCAGACCTGCAACTTTACTGTGTACTCTCGCCACTAGCGTCTTTTTCAGTCACAGCAGGCAGCTGTTTTCAGCGAAGAAGCCCACTGTGCACTTCCTGCTCAGCTCCAAACAGCAGGCAGACAAAGTTAGCTACTAGCTGGTGAACATAGTGGAGCATTTGGCAATAAAGAACCAAAGAATTTTGGACTTATATTCGTCAGTTGGCCAGAAATATGACTCCAAATGAATGATTATAGTGTTTCTCCATAACTGCTGATATGTCAGTGATGAATTCATATCAAAGCTGAATCCATCAGGTTACTTGTTTGCAGGAGTAAATGGCCTATGGGTGTCTTTTTTTTTTCTTTTTTCCAACCCCGCCCTCAGATACTATGGTGGAGCAGAAGTGGTGGACCAAATTGAGCTGCTGTGTCAGAAACGAGCCCTGGAGGCCTTTGACCTGGACCCAGCTTTGTGGGGGATCAATGTCCAGCCGTACTCTGGCTCCCCTGCTAACTTTGCTGTCTACACCGCCGTGCTGAATCCCCATGACCGCATCATGGGCCTGGACCTGCCCGACGGAGGACAGTCAGTAGTCACTGCTGCTTTTTTTTAAAAATGTTATTCTTAATCTCCACCCTCTCACTTATTTTCTCCTACCCTCACATTTTTCTAAGATGCCCCAGTTTCTTTGTTGGTCAACACAAGCATGTCATTGACAGGACCTGAAGAATCATTAACATGCATTTTTTCCTCTTTTCCTGCACATATGTTTACACTAAGATAATACTTTTTCTTTCATAAATCAAGTTGTTTGCAAGGAAATAAATGTTTGTGCTTATGTTTTTCTGTTCCTTTTTGCCACCCCAGTCTGACTCATGGCTACATGTCTGATGTGAAGAGGATCTCGGCAACCTCAATCTATTTTGAGTCCATGCCCTACAAGCTGAATGTAAGTAGAGACCCCTACTACTGATATCAACCAACAAGTCGTGGACCAGTGGCAAACATTTTGGTAAAATTGATGGCCGTGTTGTAAAAGCTGTGAGACAGATGCAGGTTAAATAATATTCTAATACTTAAATATATCAAAATACATAACATATTTTTTGATGAGAGGAGTTTTCTAAAATTGAATAATTTAATATCGAGACAATCACAGGCAAGTGTTTCAGAGTCTCTATGACTGAATTATGAAGTGACCACATGAACCAGTATTGTTGGTTAGGATCTACAGTCTTCTCAGATGTCTGATACTTGCCAGTGCAAAGCATTGCTTGTTCTGCTGCAGGCCTGCCATGTTTCAGCCATCTCTGCTACTAAATATTTGTTGAAGTAGGAAATTGTGTTGGTATTTATAGACAACCTACACTAAGAAATGTTTGCAGTTGAATATGTTGTACTTGTATTTATGTCGTGTATAAGGTGTTTTCCTTACAAACTGAATCTTAAGTCTAAATTGGAGAACTTTTTAAAGACTGGATAAAGGCCAGTTTGTAGATGTCATTGCATCTTCAATATAGTACACAACGATTTCAGTCAGCCTCATCAGTAGTTATCAAATGTGAAGACTTGGAGCAACAACACATTGGTCGTTTTGATCAAACTGAACAACTTGTGCTTCCTTAAAACTACTTATGTTGGAGTCATTGACAATAATAATGAGAATAAAGATCAAGAAATTACAGATCTTCAATAAGCATCATTTGACTTTCCTCTTTAAAAAAAACAAACAATTTAACATAATATTAATTTGAAATAAACAGAAAAGGATAGAAAAATGTGTTGAAACGCTGTGATCCCTTTTTGGGAAATCCTGTTTACTTTTGTGCCCCCACAGGGACGACGACACAAGGCAGTGTGGGTAGGGATTCGGTGTCTAATTCAAGAAACTTTAGCCCAGCAGACGCTTGCTAGCATGTGTTTGTTGACAGAGGGGCTTAAACGCAGGCGTTTTGGTTGATGTATGGCCTCAACACTCACGATGCAACCATATAGACATATTAGTTTAGAGATTATGAAAAACACTCAAAGTGCTGTTTTCCACCTGCATTGAGATTTGTACTACCAGGGCCCCTGAGCTGTGGCATGTCTTATTATGAGTTAACATGTAGATATGATCAGACAGTGCATCATATGAGTGTATAGTATTTTATTCTTGGGGTCATAGTTGTGTTGTAGTGTTGGTGGTGGCTGATGGATGGCCATGAGAGTCTGCGTGTCCAGACCTGCTGATGTATGGGCAGGCAGGACCCCTCTGCGAGAGAGATAATGGGAAATCGACAGGCTGGCCAGCACCACTGGCTCTGTCTTCACAATGAGCAGCTTGATGGAGTGAGGGGGCATCCATAGATGTGCTCTGGAGATTAGAGATTATCAGGTTGTCTAAATAAACCCTCTTGTCTGTGGCTCCCTTATTCTCCATCCTTCCTGTCTCTCACTTTGTTTTTCTGCTCCATCCTGCTCTCTTTCTCTCGCATGTATCGTCTCTCTTTTCTAGTGCTTGGAGGAGGAGTGGAGGGACTTTTAGGCACAAGACACACCAGTCATTTGACTGGACCAGTCTGTCTCCATTTCATGTGACTCTGAAGTACATCCCCCGCACAATGGATTGTCTAACACATTTCTCAAATTGCTTATCTCAATGAAAAGAGCAGCAAAAGTCCCCAAACCAACCTCTGATCTGTTCAGGCTCATCACGCCAGTTGAGTAGATCCCTGAAAGGTTGGATTAGGATAAGTAGGGGTGCATTACTGCAATTGCTCCATCTTCTTTCTTGGTTGAAATGTCTCCCTTAGATAAATTCCTTCCCCTTTTTAAGTACTTCAAATGCAGCAGCATCAAATGATCTTCAAATGGAAAAAATCTCTCTTCCGTGTTGATATGTTTGCTCTTGATCCTCAAGATATCTGACAATTTTTTTTCATTATCTCATGTTCCTTTTTTCCCCCCCTGACCTGTACTCTCCCTCTAATATTCTCATATTCATCCTTCTCCCTCTCTGCCTATTTTTTTCTCTCCTCAATCTGTCTCCCTCTCTGTCTCTCTGCAGACTGCAACAGGACTCATAGACTACGACCAGATGGAGATGACAGCCAAGCTGTTTCGGCCCAAGCTCATCATCGCTGGCACCAGTGCCTATGCCCGCCTCATTGACTACGCCCGCATCAAGAAGGTGCATGGAGAACTCTTCCTGTATTAAAAACTCAGCCAGGTTTCACCCCATCTTTCTCTCTCTGTGTGTTTCCCTCTACCCTTTCCTCTCCTGCTACCCGTTTTCTCCACTTCTCATCCTGCTTTAGGAAGGTCAGACCAGCTCTGTCCTCTGCCTTTTCCACTGAACTGTCACACACACACACACCTGCTTCCCTTACTGATGGGTCAGACCAAGCCAGGATCACTTCCAAACGCATCTTCACTCATTTCTGTCTCACAGCAGAGACCTGCTCTAAATACCGAGCATTCACATTCAAATTTCAACATTTCCAATCGCAAACCAATTTTCTAGGGTCTTTCACACTTGCACTCAACAACACAGATGCTTTCTTCCTCTCTTGCCTACTCATCCGAACTGAACGTGGACACTCGCTCTGACTCACGCATACACAGTAGCAACTTTTAACTGCACACTTCACTGCTCTCTTTGACAGTACACAAGAGGCCCCTTTATCCGTTTTGTTATACCCACCCCCTGATTCACTTCATTCACTCCATGACTGCACCCTTTTGTTGCAGAGCTCCACTTTAGCTAGTACCATCAGATGGAGTGTCCCACCATTATAGAGCTGTGTTTTTAAGCACCATAACTACTTTGCCACTAGGCCTGAAGTGGGGCCATATTTCCCCCCTGGCATGTCTCTGTGAAACTGTTCACTGTTTTATGGCAGAATCTGCTGGGCCGGGCTCCTCTCCAGATTTTCAGTGTCGTGTTACCTACATTGGAAGCAGGCTTCTCTTTATTTATTTATTTTTTTAAATCTGAAATTTGTTTCACTATCTGCATTCATCAGCTACCACACATCACCCTCTTGTGTTCTTTACCCCCTCCAGTAACCCTGCCTTTTAATCTAATAAACGTGCTAATCCAGTTTAGATACGAGAGGAAGGGAGATTGTAATGATAATGCATATTAATTGGAGTACTAAAAAGATTGTTTACTGCTCTGATCATTTGCCAGCGAGTCATTTGCATGTTAGAGAGCTATTTATTGTTTGTGCCTCTTTCAATAAATACTGGCAAGAGTGCAAGGATTTATTGAATTATGCTGTAATATTTCGGGCCCCTGAAAGACTGTCAAAGGGTGCAAAAACACCAGCTCAGATTTGAAATGTCTGCCCTTTTGAGAAGAGAAGTACTGCTAACATATACATACAGAAGGCAGAAACTTCCCTGAAACAAGCAAGTGAAGACAGCTGAGTGTCGTAGAGGTCATAGACTTCAGGTTCTTACTGACTGCAATGGTTTTGCAATCAAATATTCAAAACTTTAATTAACTTTTATCTGAATCTGTCACCTAAAAGTAGTGAACTGTGTGTAAGAACTATAATTCCTTCACTGTTAATCTGATAAAGATGCAAACACCTTTTAATTAAGCTAAGAGGCAGCACTTCAACCTCCTGACTTTCATTTTAAGTCCAATGTTCTGTAGCCAACCTAACAACAAAATGTGTCATTGCCCGAAGACTTGATTGACCGCACTTCACTTTACAGGGGCAGTGGTGTCATGATTTTGAGTTTTGTACAGAAAAAGTAGAACATTTATATTAAAACGTAATTGAATATAAAATTGCCTGCCCCATGGTATGAATTCTAATTCTGTGTTTATTCCCTCTCCTCCACCCTTTTCACCCCCAGCTGTGTACAGAAATTAAGGCGTACATGCTAGCTGACATGGCCCACATCAGTGGCCTGGTGGCAGCAAAAGCCATCCCCTCTCCCTTTGAATATGCTGACCTGGTCACTTCTACCACGCACAAATCCCTCCGAGGAGCCAGGTAAGATCAAGAGAAATGTGGATAACAAACTGTTGCGAGTGAAGCTAGTGAGCAGACTAAGAGGTTCAGTAGCATTGCATTATGGTTTCTCTCTCTGTCACATACCTTGAGAGCATTGCGGAAATTATTAGTTATCTGTGTCAGTAGCCGTTATATTAGTCTGTTCTTCTGTCCAGGGCTGGCCTCATCTTTTACCGTAAGGGTGTTTGCTCTGTGGACAAGAAGGGGAAGGAGATCATGTACGACCTCGAGGACAAGGTCAACTTCTCCGTCTTCCCCTCCCTGCAGGGTGGACCTCATAACCATGCCATTGCTGGAGTGGCTGTAGCACTCAGACAGGTCAGCACAACACGCATACAATGCAAAAGTCACTAACTTAATTTGTACTGATGTAACACTTTATTACCCTGGTCTGCTGTTTCCTAATAAGACGTTCATGACTGGTGAATCAATTTACAGTGAAACCAAATCTTACCGCTGAGATGCTTTGGCACAACATGACTTAGGGAACGTGTTCCCTAAGCTACTGTGGACATCTGCTCCTGCTCTTCAAGTGTGAACTGTGAAGCTATTGACATTTTAATCCCTTAAAGAGGATGGACAGGCGATGTCTCTCGCAGACCAAAGGTTCTTAACTTATTTGGCTTCTGATGACTAAAAATGTTAGTTATGCCTACTGTACTTCCATCCTCTACCAGTGTTCAACAGTTGGCCAAAGAATTTTTTTTATCAGGAATATATGATCACTTGGGGCGTATTCAAAATTTCTATCACAAGATACAATTTGAATAGACTTTTGAGTTTCTAAAAGCATGTTTATATAGTAGAAAATTGTTTTAACTCATTAATAATTTGTTGACCCCCAACTGAATACATGCTAGCTCTAACTTAAGTACTTCTATCTCGCTTAACCCTTTCTCTTGTTAATTTGTCTCTGTGTGTCCAGGCCCAGTCTCCCATGTTCAAGGAGTATATCGCCCAGGTACTAAAGAATGCCAAGGCTATGGCCACAGCTCTCCTCAGCAAAGGCTACACCCTGGTATCAGGTAATCTAACTTGTATTTAAGCATTCCTTTTTCTTTTTTTCCATTTCCTGGGACACACTGGCTCAGCAAATGGCAGGAAGAAACACAGAAAAACACACACACAACACAGTCAATAAAGAGAATTGTCCTTTCACGAAATGCAAATTACACAACAGAAAAGCATTTAAATTCATGATGTGCAAACAGGCTAATGTCAGTGTAGCTGTCCTGTCCATCAAGAAAATAAAACCAGATGAAAGTGGTCACTTTCTGGTTGTAAGCGAATGCTTGAATCTTGTACTGCATTTAATTTGCTGGCCTCAGCTTCTTTTTGATGTATAGCCTTCAATTGCTACCTTTTTTAAAAAACAGTCATCTGCTTACACTGCAGTGTGCATACTCATTTTTTTTCAATCCTTTTGTGGATGTTAAGTTTGTTTGTTTTTTAAAAAAAAAAAAGGTGTTTACTGTTACAGTCAATAAGAAACTTGTTAAAAAAAAAGTAATGTGGCGTTACTCAAATACATTGGTTACGTGAATGGCTAATGGGGAAATTAAGCATTTTCAAGTTTTTAGGGTAATAATATACACTCAGTTGCCAGTTTATGGCAAATGCTTGAGAAAGGTGAAGATGTGAAGCATTAGAGGCCCCAATAACACAGTACTTAACAGTAATTTGGCTTCATCATTAACTGCGTTCAGTTTTATCTCCTAAAGCGCACAAATCTAGTAACATTACCTCGTTACCTTAAACTAAAGTTGAGGTGGTCTGATCACAGGCTTAAAAGTGAGGTTCGTGTATATGAAGCCTTGGACTTTACTTGTCTTTACAAGTGTTTATTTTTTTTACCAAGAATGCTGAATATTTTCAGATGGGACCGACAACCACCTGGTCCTGGTGGACCTGCGGCCTAAGGGCATTGATGGGGCTCGGGCTGAGAGGGTGCTGGAGCTTGTGTCAATCACTGCCAATAAGAACACCTGCCCCGGGGACAAGAGCGCCCTGACTCCTGGTGGCCTCAGGCTAGGTAAGGAACAGCCTCGCATTACGCTACATTTAACTTTAAGGTCTTGTCGTACTTATTACGGGTATGATCCACAAATAAAAAGAAACTGGTGCTTTAAACGCCTGTAAATGATCTCCCCACTTTGTCAAGATTATCAGTCTTGATATGCTGATCAGCTATTCAGATTTTTGTGTTCCATATTTAACTACAAGGTGAGGCTTTTTTGTCAAATTGACTTTGCACTTAACATCCTCTTCACTCAATCTGTTTTACTTACTTTTTCAAAATGTATTTCTGCATATGTAAATTAGTCAGCCACCAATTAAGCCACAAGCACTGAGCAGATCATGATTAATTAAGCATGTTTGGGTTTTTAATCATCTTCCAGGAAGTTCAAGAGCTCCAGGTCTACACTGCCACGTTTTTTAGCATTGTCTTAAGGCGAGGTACTTCCACTACATTATGATATTCTGCACTGTTTGTTATATTGAGATTTGGACCGTACTTTAGTGACATGTCAGCATCAGTGTAGGTTTGATACATCTGGCATCTGTAGATTAATTACTGAAATTTCAAGAAGGTCCAGGATTCTGTTTTTTCCAAAGACCATATAGTTCCTATGTAGAAAAAAAACCATGTAAATTGATTAGAGACAGTTGGACCTGTAAAAGCAAAAGGAAAGAATGTATTTCAAGCTGCAGATTTTGTGTTATTCTTGGCCCCAGGTGCTCCAGCCCTGACCTCCAGACAGTTCAAAGAAGCTGATTTTGTGCAAGTTGTCGAGTTCATGAATGAGGGCTTCCAGATTGCCTTGGATGTCAAGAAAAAGACAGGTAAGTCTACTGTGAGATGGGAGACAGATTACAGTGTAGCCTGGCAAGAACACCTGACTCACTTTTTTGTCTTTTGTTTTTAAAACAGAGTTTGAAACTATGCACTTATTAGAAGAGCAACAAAAGTACAACATTCTGTATGTTAGATAAAATTGTAGGAGACTGAAACATGAGGGAAAACAAAAAGTCCACTGGTGATAAAACAAAGGAAGCTAAAAAATGGAAAACTGAGCCCCCCCGCCTTCTCTCTCTCTTCTCCAGGAAAGCTCCAGGACTTCAAGATATTCCTTCTTCAGGACCCAGAGACTGTGGCTCGTATCGCCGAACTGCGCCACCGCGTTGAAGCTTTTGCCAGGCCCTTCCCCATGCCAGGCTTCCACGACCATTAGACAAGCCAATATAGAGTTGAGGTGCCATAATAGCCAGGTGGCAGAAAGCTGTGCACGGAGAGGGGGAAATGTGGTTGATGCCTGTGAATCGGGATGACTCTCGAGTTCCCTTTTTTCCCCAATCAGATCTGGGAAACAACTTTGTTTTGTTTTTTTTATATACTTTGCAGTCACCCATTAATCGATTCTTGTAAAACCATGGCCTCCATGTCGAGGCAAAGAAACAATAAAATATGACAGATTTTGTAGAGCTGAAGAACCTATTTTCTATTGTACGTTGTCTTCAAACCATTTCTTTAACGCGGCGGGGGCGGCAAGATTAACCTGTCAGATCAAACGATGACCAACAGCTCTTGGTGTCACAGACTCTGTGACTTTAGTCATTAGTGTATAATTAGTCAGAAGATACACTGAAGAGTCTTAATGCTGTAAAGAGTCTTAAATGTCACTTATGTAGATTATATTTACATGGACATGTGTGCATGATGGATTTCTACTGTCATTTTCTGTTGATGAAAGCAGGCACACAAGGAAGCTTTGTGAGGTGATGGGGTGTTCTGCCATACAGTGTTGGCCCTTTTAAATGTTTGTGGGGGAGATTTTGTAGAAACTAAGAAATTAACCCAGAATGTTGTCAGAATATTACTTTTGAAAGTTAGCCCTTTAACTAAGTAGATATTTATACAGGAGGGTGGACTTTTTAACATTTATGTTTTAACACCTTTTTTTTTTTTAAATAAACTATAGTCCAATATAGCAACACTACAAACTGGTCTCACATGCCGTTTAAGAAACACATCTCACACACGTATTAATTAGATCAATAAAATGTCCACCTCGTGTGTAAATGTGGTTTTACTTATTTTCCTTTTTTATGCTGTACGTCTTTTCTTCCAACATATCAATGTCAGAGTTTAATTTCTTTACATTTTGACAGACAACCAAACGAATAGCAGAAATTTTGTCTTGGGTTATTTCACACTTTCCTTTAAGTGCGTTTACAAAGAGTATATACTTTTCTATGTTGTTTAAACCGGAGTTAACTATGTAACTGCCACCATTTTACACATATCTTAAGGTTTCCAATACCAGCTGATTTGTTGTACTAGAAGAAGGACAACTTGGAGTGCAGGCCACCTGATTACAGTGTCATTTAACTGCGGTGTGAAACTGTGAAGCAGCCTGATTTGATACCTTTTTATTTTGCTGTCTGTCTGGTGGACAGATTGGATCCGTTCTCACTGCATCAGTGAGGAAGCAAGATGTCTGTCTGAATTGGACAATTAAGAATTGAGATGGTGTGGTTCCTACTTTACACAAAACACAGCTTCTAAAGTGAACAATGTCCATGTGAATTATCCATGCCATTATCCAGCCAAAATACACCAATACGTATTTTACCACAGTGTTAAACCTGCTTGTCTGCTACCATTTCTGCCATGTTGCCAGTTTGAACTAACTTTGTTTTGCATAAAATTTTAGTTAACATTTAATTTGTATTTGCTGTGTCAGAATAAAAATGCAATAACGTGAACACTGGTTTGTGTTTATTAAATACGCGTTTGTCACACATTTTGTCACAATCACGCGTGCAGTTAACCCGCACATGGCAACCTGGTTCTGCTAACGGGCCGCGAGCGCAACACAAACCCAGCGCGCCCTTCGTGATGGTGGGCGGGGCTATTGATTCCGTTCACCTGCGCTGCCGCACGACGCTAACCTGCCAGAGACTGTTTACTACTAGCTACCGGATTCAAACCGGCACTTTAGGCCGGTAGCGCTGCACTTTGACAAGTTAGTACAGTTGCCACTTCTGCCAAAAGGATTGCTGCCTGCTGGGACGCCGGCTGGGGATCGCTGCGTCACCAAGTAAGCGTTTGCTGCTCGTGCTAACGTGGTTGTCAGTGGGTTGTATTTGCTGCGGAGCCCCTCTGGCTGCTCTGCTGTAGCTGCTGTGTTGCTGCTGATGTTCTGCTCCGGCTTCCTGCGGTACCTGCTGTGTCTCTTTGTGCTTCCGGAGTGAATTAGTCTGAATGACTTCCTCACGCTGCAGTGGTTTGGGTTCCTGTTCTCCACTTGGTTGGCTGTTTGGCACCTGCATTGGTGATGCTGTCATTCTGTGAACTCTGACATACATTCTGGAATATAGATTTTTGAGTATTAGAAGTGTTGATGACCTGAAATGTGGCTTAATTCCCCCCCAGGCTGCTGCTGTTCCAGAGGAGGGGGGTTTCTATTGACTCACTGAAATCCAAGTCTCAAATAATATTGCATATAACTTTAGACATCCAAACATGATGATGACGACCACATTCACATATTATTTCCTTGTAATATTGGCTTCACTTGAGATGACATTACTGTTTTCCATCTAATGCTTACCTTTTCATGACGTTTATGCTGCTGCTTCACTGTCAACCTAAACCGAAACCCGGGGTTTGTCTGCCCGAAAGCATCAGTTTCTATAACTTTAACGTGCGTAAGTGAATACGAATATCTGCTGCAGGGCTTTCAGCCTGCTGCTGCATGTCAGGCGGAGTGATCTGCTTGGACTGATCCACATCAATTCCCTAAACACTGGACTGTAGAGGTGTTCGGTGCAAATGCGTCAAATGCGAGCCAATCCTTAAATCGAACTGACTATACACCGAATCGCCATTCATCACTGAACCAATCGGTAGCTTTTAGCAGTGAAGCTCCCATTGACTGGTGACTGAGCACACGGCTGAGCTGACAGCCGTGTGCATTACTCATCAAAATCCTATTAACAGCCACAGAACAATCATAAGCTGATATTTTGGTCGTTAATAATAAGCTGCTGAGCTGTTAACCTTGTGGAAAGTGCTTGTTATAGGCTGGTTGTGCTCTGAACTGACTGTAACAGCTCGGACTAGAAACAGTCTGAACATACTACTGAACTGAATCGGCGCTGAGCGTCGTGGCCGTACATACAGGTGTACATACTGATGTGCATTTGAATGGTGACGTGACCACTTGGCTTGGGGGGGGCGAAACTGAATGAACTGCATAGTCTGTGCGACACAATTCAAATCAGCAAAGTGATTTCCACCTCTGCTGGATTATACCGGAGGTGGTGTGTTGGGTAATGGGGTCCGGTCCTGCCGGGTTCATACAAGTAGATTCCACATAAAAGCTGGCGCTGGGCTCTGTATCTCAGGCAGTTTTGGTGGAGGATGCTGCTTATTTGCAAGCTCTCCTGTAACACTGTTGCCTGTTTTTAATTATCATCACTTCACATTTTCTGCTGTGCCGTGTTTTAATGGGTGAAGAGGTCAGAGCTTAGATACCAAACATGGATCTACTCTGCACATACTCATTGTTGGAGCAATTTGAGTTCCACGTACTGGTATTTGTGTTTTTGTCTTTTTTTGTTTTGTTTGAGCACTAAATGGATGGTAATGGATAGGTAAGAGTACTCATTTAAAGTGACATAGCTTACACACCTGCCATATGTTGGTTCATTTGAAGTAAAAGTTGAAAGACCATTGACATATAAGGAAATCCGTTCCAGATGAGTTGGCTGACTGAACTGTTTCTATATTGTGAAAGATGTAGTATGGATATTCAGTTTTTGGGATGGGCTGATCTTAAAGTCCAACTGAAAAAATATTTTAAAATGTTTTCTGCTCCGGGAAACAAATCAGAAGCCAAAAGGGAGACATTTTATTTATTACAATTGTTTTGGGTTCATGGTGGCGCCCCCTAGTTTTGCACTAATATGATGGACCACTTCCCCTGGCATCCATCTACGTGGATGGAGACCATATTTCTACACAGCTAATCAAAGCTTTAGTAGCCAGGCGGCATCCTGCTACACAACACAAGAGCCACAGACTTTGAATAACAACCCACATTAACTTTCCTGCTAAAGTCTCCTTCTGTAACTTACGAAGATGAACACGTGTCTTGTCCTGCAACGTAGCTTGTCCAACGTCAAATGGCTGATTGGCTGCAGCATGTAAATGGCTCAGAGATGCTGCTGTGGTAACAACGCACTGTCTGCACATGACATGTAGGCTACAGTGCAACTTTGGTTACTTTGCCTCTCGTTCTCTGTGGTGTAACGCCGACACTCTGGTAGCTTGTAAGCTGCTGTCAAACACAAACGCCAACACGCTCCTCCAGCTGGCTGAGGGGGGAAAAGGGGCATTTCTGATATTTGCCCAATACCTTTTTATTATTTTTAAAAACATGTTGACATTATTTTTGACTACTAAAAGGATTTTTTAGTTTTTTTTTTGTTTTGTGATTTCAGGCACCATACTTTAAACGAAAGACAACGACGCTTTCTTGAATTACGCTAGGAACTGATTTGAAAAGCTACGATATATATATATGCACGAATGAAAATGCGAGGAGCGTTCGCAGGCAGCATTGCTGGTGTTGCCCCCTTGCAGGTTTTTTTTTATTTTTATTGTTGTTCATTTTATATTCTCTTTGGGCGAGTTAACACTTTTTGTTTTTCCCCATTCCTTAGAAGCAACACAAATGAACGATATCTTTTAGCAGCAGAACGGATCGTAAAATCATTCTGTAAAATGAATAGATCCATAAACAAAAGTACAATGACAAAGTGCTCTTCGGTTGTAATTGTCATAATTGTACACAGTAATGCCCATCTGGTACATTTCCTCATAATGTTGGTCATATATCAAAGCCTTAAAACTCCCCTCTAATCTGCCCTCTGCTGTTATATATATATATATACACACACACACACACACACAGTGTGAAATGAACACATGATAAAATTCAGTTCCCTTGGCAGCTGATCTGACAATAAATCATGTCTGTTTAATGAGGAAAGGGATAAATGACATGTCAGCAATTAATTACAAATGTATGTTCAGTCTGTCGTGTGTGTGTGTGTAGAATAAATACAGTATGCATGAATGTACTTCTGTCACTTCAGTACCTGCCATAATTAAACCCGACAGACGTTGATATGATAGTAAAAAGATCTAAATATAGATGGGGAAGAGCTGTCTGGATGTAATGATGTTCCAAATCATATTTAGACATCCAAACCACAATAATGCACTGCAATTATCCCGTAATGAAACACGAGTGTTCCTCACAGTGTAACAGGCAGCACTTCAGTTTGTGTGGTTGTTGCATGTCTGTACAATAATCCTAATCCCAGTCCTAATCCGCCCATACTACTGCACCTGCTGCTGCTACCACTGCTAATAACAATAATAAAATGTTTCTTCCTGTAACACTTTACTGTACCTACTTTCAACCAAATGCTGCACAGTAAGGCATCCTGAAAATAAAGTGACAGTCTCGCTTTAAGGTAGAAAACAAAAATCATGATTGTAATAAAAGAAACCACGGGTGTTCCCTTTAGTTCTTAAAGTAATACAAAACATCTACTTGACAGAAAGGATAGGTTTCTCTCTTTGCACCTACACTGTCGCTGGATTAATGACACTTGGATGCCCTCAGGAGGCCAAGGAAATCTTTCCCCCATCAATTAATTGTCCAACTGTTCTCAGATCTGGGAGAGGAAACCAGATCTGACTCTTACTGCAAGCCAGGAGAGGGAGGGGGTGTGTGTCTGAAAGAGCCAGTTATTTTATACACACATTTCCTTTTTTTTACTTTTAGCTTAAGTAAACAGACATTTGGCCACACCTGCAGTAAACTTGCAGCAGGGAGACAATAATTGAAACCTGTGTTTATTTATTTATTTATTTTTTCTTCACCTCCTCTAACTCGATGGGAACTCTCGTTGAGGGATTCTAGGAGCAAGACTGCCAATACAGCATAATCCTTTGTCCTGCGTTTCACGCAGTTGGAGCTATTCTCATGCTGTATATTATAAGCATGCTGCGGGCGTATTTAGGAATTCATATAGGCAGGATGTTACCTTGTACATTGTTATATTTTTGTAGTGGGCTGTGCGGCTTGTTTTGCTCTCTGCAGCTTGTGTGTCTCATTTGTGTTGCGGCATCCTTAAGGACGGGAATACAAAACCATGTCATCGTACGGCTGAAATGTGTAATTAAAACAAACTTTCAGCTAATCTGTTGTGTTCTCATCAATTAGATTCAATTAACTTGTAATTTCAGTTTTAAATGTTTACAACTACGGAATATTTTGTTAACCTATATTAACACTAAAAGTAGCCTGTTGTTGAATGTCTTGAAAGCGCTTCACCATAAATTCTCTCCAGACTAACTCATAAAAATAGTCCTCAAAACATCTGCGATGGGTCAATGTGAACAGAATACTTTTGCAAACCTACCTGTCTAAGTAAAATGATTAGTACTGTTAATTTAATCACAACTCACAATCCCTCTGATATATACACTCCATTGGTTGATGAAGGCCATGTAATATGGTTGAAAGCTCTGGAACAAGCTATTAAATGGACCTTCTGCATCAAATTGGAATTGTTTTGTCAAATAATTTACTGTATATGAATTGTATATTTGGTTTTTATGTTGTGTGGGCAGGAGTAGTGAAAGGTTAACAAACAAGAAAGGCCATAACTGGAGTAAAACATGTATAAAAAAGCATATTTATTTTTCGGCGTTGTCGGGGCGTTTGGTCTAATAAAGTTGTCGGCCG